>JANHFT010003741.1:0-24197 GCA_032467955.1 Pseudoxenodon macrops
AGAATAGTTTGACTCCCTCTTCTTTGTGGCAACCCCTGAGATATTGGAACACTGCTATCATGTCTCCCCTAGTCCTTATTTTCATTAAACTAGGCATACCCAATTCCTGCAACCGCTCTTCATATGTTTTAGCCTCCAGTCCCCTAATAATAATAAAACTTTTGATTATTAAATTCTAATATTTTAATATAATATTCTAATATTAGTTTTAAAACTTTGGATTATTATATTCTACATTTTGAACTATTAATTATCCAGAAGTGTTGAGAAGTAAATCAAATGAACATGAGATTTAAAATAATAAATTCCTCTTGGAAAAATTACTCAGCACACATTCTACAGTTTGAATTCTTCCAGGGTTCCAGTGACGCTGACCATCAAAGCTGTTTTATCTGTCTTTGGTTTCATTCTGAACATTCTCCATTGGTTGTGAAGATGGGGCCATTCCCAACTTTCTGCATCTCTATTATAATAGAGAGACATCCGTAAAGTCAGATTGTTGTTTTATACTGTGAAGTTGGTCAAACTTTCAACTTCCACCCAATAACTATTAATCTTGGCTCTTTCATCCAGTTGCACGTTCTCCAAGGACTGCGCATATGTACAGCAATTATCATGTTTGGTTTGAAGTAGGTGGGTAAATATAAACAAACAAGGAGCATTTGTAAGAGGATAATTAAATGTTGTCACAACTCTCAATTCAAGAAAATTGCAGCTGGGTCTGATGTTGCTGATTTCCATGCAAATTAATGAAGAGCAGATTAATCAAACATTCTTATGCTAGTGTATTTATTTTAAAGTTGTGTAAGTATTCCTTACCCTTTTTATGAGTCAAAATTTTGTCTATGAGAACATAATTCAAGTAATATGTTGAGGAACAGAATATAAAGCTCTGTCTGCTGGATAAGTCTTCAGCTCCAAAGAGTTAAGTGTGTCACCTTATTGAGATATATAAAGTATCGTGGATAGATTGGCTATTTTATAATTTAATTATAATCCTGAAGGGTAATCAACTTGACTTTTAAAAGATTCAAGGAGAAAAGAAGAAAAATAAACTGAGAAGTTGCATGCCATTTGCAAACCTTTATCCAAGTAATGTGTATCATTACCTGCATTATCAAGCTTTCATATTTGAAAAGAGAGTTTCTGGATATATTCTGATTTTTATTCTACAAAAACCTTGCCCTAGGCCTGATTGAAAGACCTTTTCTGATTTGAGGCATTAATCTGAAGAATACATAGGACGTTCTTACTATACATATGTTCTGACCCAGCTTAGCAAGTAATGATAAGCCGCTTACACGAGAGTAAAAACAAACTCCTTTGCATGAATAAACAAAAATCAAAGTTAATTATCCCAACAGACCTGGCCAAGAAATCCAAACTGCTTGCTACATCCTAAAACAGAACAGTTGTTTGCAACAACCGGCAACTCCTACACCCCTACTATTTATTTCCCAGCCAGGGAGTGGCTGGCTAGTATCCACATCTGCTTTTCCTTGAGAGCTGGCTTATTGTTTTCCTTTGCTCTCCTCTCCTTTTGCCTCTGCATCTGGGATGGGCCCCATCTGTTCCTCTCGTCATTCAGCTAAGGCCCCAAAGACAGCTGGCTCTCCACCTGAGGGAGAACTAAAGGCCTCAGCTCTGTCTCTGATGCTGTTTCCTTATCATTGCCTTCCAAAGGCTTTGAAGCTGGTCCAAGGTCCCACTCCACCCCCTCCCCCTCCTCCTTGTCTGACTCTGCAGCTAGCTTTGCTGGCAGCCGACAGGCCACAACAACATAGATATGGAATTGTGAACTTTTCTCTGTTATCTCTTATCTGGTAATACAACACATCATTATCATATTGATCAATTTGATACAGGGCCAGCTTAAGATATTTTACTGCCATAGCCTGAATAAGAAATGAGGCTCTCTGCAGGCTGCAGCAAGGGGAAGTTATTTTGGGGGCGGGGGGCAAGTTATTTTGATATGTCATAAACTCATAGGTTGACATCTGTACAATATAAATAACCAATAATAAATAACTAATAATTTGATGCTTTCCATAACAACCAAAAATTAACTGCCTGAGGAATCATCTCACATTGTCTAATGATAGGACTCATTTTTTAGTAGGTAGAATGTAGTGTGCAGAACTTACTCCCTGTGAACACAACAGGTGCTGACAACCTCTTCGGGAAGTGTAAAAAGGTGTATATTGGAACTAGGAATCCATAGTTTATAAAATGGTAGCGACAGATAATCACTTTAACTGCCAATCAAGGAAGAGCTTTTGGTGTAGATAGTTCAAAGAAATCATCTGTATAATGTACAATGACCATAAAGAAGATAAATATTATACTAAGGATCATTAGAAAACAAATATACCATAAATTAGTTTTTATTATAACTCCACTTAATAATGTTATGGTGTGGTCACATCTAGAATATTCTAGAATACCCAGCATTCTGGTTTCCATAACTCAAGAGAGGTATTGTGGACCTGGAAAACAGGGACAAAAGGTAACCAAGATGACTGGGTATATGGAATATTTTCTGTATGAGGACAGGATTCAGTTGTTGAGGCTGTTTAGCTTAAAAGAAAAAAATGCATATAAGGACATTAACAGCATTACACATGCTAAATTAAGGGTGAACAGAGGTTTTTTTAAAATTCATTTCTTATAATATAGAAGTACTGGCTGATTAGTAATACAAGAAGAACCATTTATTTATCCAGTGTGTAAACCAGAGGTGGGTTCCTACCGATTCGGACCAGTTCTATAGAGTAGGTAGTAAGCCGCTGGTAACGTCACGGAACTGGTTCTGGTCCATGGACGCCACCATCTTTTTTTTTTCAGAGGGAAAATTCTTTTTGAATTTTTTTCTTCTGTGCATGCGCAGAAGCCGGGTTTCCGGCACTGCGCATGTGTCAACATCTTGTTTTTGGCCTTTTGGGGGGTTGGGCATTTTTGTACTGTGCATGCGCAAAGCTCATGTGCGCCCATGATGCACGGCCATGTGATGCGGGAGGCAGTGAACTAGCGGTGAGGTAAGTTAGAACTCACCCCTGGTGTAAACAAACTGTGAAATATGCTGCCACAAATTATGGTGTTGTTTTCTATCTTAGGTGACTTCAAAATGGACTAGACAAATTCCTAGAGGACTGTTCTATCAATGACTGCTAATCTTGATGGCTGGGTGCTGCCTCCAGGCCCAAGAGCAGTTTGTCATTACATACTAGGTGCACAGAAACATTGCTCCCTCAAATTCCTATTTGTGGACTTCTTACATGTATCTGGTAGGTCACTGTGTCAGACAGAATACTGGCTAGATGGACTTAAATCTGATCAAGTAGAAATACCCTCATGTTCTCTTTGGGATGATGGCCATATTTGGAATTTTGTAGCATTCTCACAAAATGTCTGTCACAGAGTGTGGGTTGTTTTTCGCAAAACAATTGTTCAAGTGGGTGTGACTAATTGCAAAATAATTGCTTCTATCATTCATTCTATTTTGATATCTTTGCAGCTTATTATTTTCATTTTTTCTTCATAGGTATATATGCTTTCATACAGCTCCACTGCTGGATAGCAGCCATTAACCATTTTTAATTTAAAAATATCCATGGGATTAGAGCACTCTAGTAAATAAAGTGATGCTACAAACTGAAGCATTGTAACATGCCATCTTGATGATGATGATAGAATATTAAATAATTAAACTTAGGGAAGGGAGCCTGGCAAATGCAAAGATGCCAGTTATAGAATTTGTAAACCGAATATATTATCTGAATATATATTATCTGGAATAGAAAATACAAACAGCAGCAATAATACTTTTCTGAGCAGTGAAATTTCATTTTGCAAAATAAGTGCTCCGTACCTACTTTTAACACAATTTAACTTTCCAATAATTCAAGCTGGGCATGTGTATCTGCCCATCCAAACATCTAAACATGTTTCTATACTTTTTTTTCCTCACCAGAGTTTGCTCAAACTGTTCCAGCTTTGATACGTAGTTGTTGCTTTTGGAGATGCAATTAAGAGCAATTATTTTAATTGGAGAAGTATTTATTCAGGATAGGCAATTGATATTCCAATTTATATTCAGCAGTCAATTCTCCCTCTAAGTAAGAGCAAATTTCAACTCATGCCTTGCTGACTGGAGGAGAAATGGTCGAGAAATGAACATTCATAATAAGGTCAAAATGAAAGTGCATTATTTAAAATTGGTGTGTGAATTGTCAGTTTTGAAAGCCTCTGAATGTGGGGCCCAGGATGGGGGGGACGTGGGGTGATTATCGACTATGTGCTGCCTTCAAAAAATGTTTCATGTTTTTGCATTTAGTACTGAAGTAATTATCACAGGTACTTATGATGAAGTTAAGTGGGGTCACCTTAGCACAATCCAAGGACGCCTATCTTTTGTCATAAATTGTATTAAGATTGCTAATCTCCACTTAATGTCAATTCCATAAGAACTGCCCTGGTGCCTCTGGTGGGAGTTTGGAGGAA
The DNA here is from genome assembly GCA_032467955.1 of Pseudoxenodon macrops. Taxonomy (NCBI): domain Eukaryota; kingdom Metazoa; phylum Chordata; class Lepidosauria; order Squamata; family Pseudoxenodontidae; genus Pseudoxenodon; species Pseudoxenodon macrops. The sequence continues at coordinate 4,501 of JANHFT010003741.1, forward strand.
AATAACAACAGGAGCAACTGCAGACAAGAATGCTAACTTTGGTTATTTCTGTTTGTTCATTTATTATTACAAGGATCTGTAAATGCTTCTGTTAACACTTTATGTTGGGCACTTCCCATCGTATGTCCCAAAGCCAAATTGTACCCCCAAATTGTACTTCACACCTCAGTAGTACAATGTTAGGAGATGCTTAGGAACTCTCATTCTGCTCAGTGGAATTTCCTCCCAGATTAGCATTAATTAAAGCACTAGCCTGAAGTGTCATTTAAAGAAAAGAGTTCAGGGACATTTTAAAGGTGGAAATGAGGCAGTGCCCTGGCTTAACAAGGATGAAAGGCTCTTCATTCAAAGTGTGGTCATTAAACGCGAAGAGTTTATTTGAGGCAGTAAATCAAATCAGTTAAAATAAGATAGCAAAAGTAATTCTTATATTTTGAGAAAGTGAATATCATTTCATGGGGAAGGTGAATAATAGTGTTGGAAGGGACCTTGGAGGTCCAATCCCCGGCTCAAGCAGGAAACTGTACACCAGGGGTGTCAAACTCAAGGCCCATGGGCTGAATCCAGTCCACAGGGTGCTTAGATCTGGCCCATAGGGCAGCCCTGGAAACAGCGAAGGACCGGCCCGCAGTGACTCTGCCAGCAAAAATGGAGCTTGGGAGAGTCGCATGTGGATTGCAAGATGTTGAGATGGCCACGCCTACCCTGGCCATGCTCACGTGGCGCCCTGAGGTCAAATAGAACTTTGATGTGGCCCTCAATGAAATCAAGTTGGACACCCCTGCTCTACACCATTGTATAGGTGCTGAATTTAGGTCTAAGAAGTCTGTTTTAATTTGTAGAAGTGTGTTGGTTGACTCTGAGCCAATTTATAGGCATTCCCAGAGAACCATGTTAAAGTGCCTAGTCCTTGATATAACATTCGGGAATAAAGATTGCTGATTGCTGAACCATAATCAGTTGAAGTAATAAGGCTGGTGCTTGGTGCTCACATTACAATTTTAACGCCGTTAACAAGTTAAGGAAAGCAATTTGTGAATTCTCCTCACTTTGTTTCCTTCCCACCATGTTTGCCTTTTATGTGGAGTGAAACAAAAAGAGGGAAATATAGTGGGTCACTAGAATGGCATGTTTGATCGCTTGTCAAGCCATCTGATGGTCATATGCATGGAGGCACTCTGATACTATGATCTGTCATCTGGGCTGTTCCTCAAAAGGTGTAGGATCTTCTAAAGTCATAGACCTGACTATGAACTAATAGTCCAGAACTAATCAGTTTGACAGTTCTCAGGCATACAGGAGGGACACAGGGTGAAGCAGGAAGGAGTTTCAGTAATGAGTGGGGTCCATCCTTAAGTAGCGTTGCAAGAGAATGACAATGCTAGCAACAAGTTCGGTTATGTTCTTGTAGGTCGATAGGGATGCCTGCACATAGCCTCCATGGGGCTGGAATAAAGTAGATAAAATGGTCCTTTCCTCCCCACAGTTCAAGCCCCATAAAACAGGTGTAATATGTACACAACTTCCCTGAGCACCCAATATATTTTACATCAACTGAAGGTTTGGGGTGGTCTTTAAAGGTAGTCCCATGAAAGCACATTGCAGGAGTCTAAATGGGCAATGTGAGGCCATTGTACTCTAGACACAACAAAGGCTGCAACTTGTGCACTAGCTGCAGCTGGGTAAAAACCCTCATGGCCTCAGCTTCCACCTGTTGGTCTAGAACAGGGTTCAGCAACCTGTGGCTCTGGAGTTGCATGTGGCTCTTTCATCCCTCTGCTGCAGCTCCCTGTCACTCAAAATATGTGTCACAACCGCCAAGGTACGACACCCCCGGCATGTAATTTATTGAGCTTTTCAACCCCCGGTAGATTTTGTGACACCCGGTGTTTTCTTTTCTGTGGGAAACTGATCCAAATGGCTCTTTGAGTGTTTAAGGTTGCCGACCGCTGGTCTAGAAGCAGCTGAAAATCCCAGGAAACTCCCAACTCACAGACCTGTTTCTTCAAAGGCAATGGAACCCCATCCAGAGACAAAATAGGGAGCATAGAACATCCTAAGCAGTGGCTCCATCATGCTAAAATTAAGGCTGGGCTGTTTTATCCACAGTTTGTATATCCACAGTTAAGGGCTTGGGACAGATCTGGAGTGTAAATATAATAATTCAAATTGATTATGTTGATTGGAAATTTTGGGGTTTGTCGTCCCAATAAATATAATTGTAAGAAATTATTTCCTCAAATTTTGTTGATGTAATTGAATGCCAGATTGGGGATGGGCTTCAATCTCTCCCTCCCTCTCTACACACACATTCTCTCTCTTTCTCTCATCTGCTTTGCAGATAGTTGATTTTCTATCAGGGTGTATTTAGAACAGGCACTCTAGTTTTTAGAAACAATTGTAGCCGAAACAATACTTTTCATGTTATTCCTGTAAGACTTAAACTTCTTCATTCTCTTACAGATGATCCAGCTTCTGATGTTTGCACTTCTACATATTTTTGTCCCAGATAACAAATTTTATTTTGTTGGCAAAGGGGGGGAGGAGGGGGAGGAGGAAGGAAATGGAATTGCAAACATTTATACTCATTTAGTCTATTGAAAGTCCAAAAGCAATGCAAGAAATGTGCCCTTGTGGCCATAATATGTACTTTCAAATAAAGACTGTACCAGATTGTTATTATACAGAAAACAATATCTGTATTTGTTCTGGGATTAAATTATATATAGGTGGTCCTCGATTTACGACCACAATTGAGTCCAAAATTTCTCTTGTTAAGTGACAATCTGTTTTGCCCCTTTTTATGACATTTCTTGCCAAAGTTGTTAAGTGAATCACTGCAGTTGATAAATTAATAACCTGGTTGTTAAGTGAATCTGGCTTCCCCATTGATTGTGCTTGTCAGAAGGTTGCAAAAGGTGATCACTTGACCCTCGGACACTGCAACAGTCATAAGTATGAACCAGTTGCCAAGCTTCTGAATTTTGATCAAGGGATCATAAGGATGCTGCAAAGGTTGTAACTATGAAAAATGGCCATAAGTCACTTTTTTCAGGGCCATTGTGACTTTGAAGGGTCACTAAATGAAACATTGTAAGTCGAGGACTACCTGTATTTGGAATATACACGGAAAATTTTAGGAGATAACTAGAAGCCAATTAGTAGGATTTTTTAAAAAAGAATATAAATTTGTACATATTGGTATTTAAGAAAAAAAGAAAGAGCTTCTTTCAAAAAAAAAAAATCTCAAGGGCATTCCCATTTTTCTCCTGACAGGACAAATTGTAGTTGTTGTAAGGCACACTTTTCACCTGTACCCAAAAGGAGATGACATGGGGAGGAGATCTGGATGAATACTTTCAATGAGAAGCCATCATGCATTTAGCCCCATCATCTGCAGCAGATTGTGTAAATCTCTTCAGTTAAACATGCTGAGAGGATTCCTCCATCAGAAAGCAAACAGATCCTCTCATGTGCATGGAAATGCCTGCATGGAGCAGAAGTGAGTTCTAAACCTTCTTACTGCCGGTTTGCTCAGGGGCACGCTGCAGCCACACGCACACATGCACAGTGCTTTAAAAATCCAAGATGGCGGCACCTATAGCGCCACCGAAAGAACCGGCTCGGGGGAGTGGTAAGCCCGGGTCACTAACAGTTCTACCGAACTGGGCCGGTAAGTTACTAATGGTTCGGTAGAACCGGACCAAACCATTAGGAACCCACTTCTGGTATGGAGCTGTGGTTTTGACAAGTTTATACAAAACCATCCAGCAATACAAGGAGAGCAAATCAAGCAGCTTTCCTTACACATAAAGTATGTTCATGGCAAGTAGGCGGGTCCTGTGGAGCCTGGGAGCAAAGAGCACAGCCCTTCATAGCAGAAGTGTCCTGGACATGAGTCATCCCTGCTTTCTCCTGTCTCACGGCTGCTACTACTCTAATGGTTACAGAGCTGAAACCTGTAGCGGTGTTTATGACTTCTCAACCCCATAAAACCACAAACAGCAGAGAGAATCCTGCTGACTTTAGCAGGGACACTAGGAAATAATTAGCTTTAATAGCCCTGTCCAGACACTTTATACTACCATGTTAAAGAGCAAACTACTGAAGGACCAAAACGCACACATTGTCTCTGAGATAAGTGGCAAGTATTCTTTACTCAGCCTTTTTCTTTTTCCACTGTGTGCTTTACACATCGTGAGGAGCCCAGGCTATTCATTTGCTGAATGACATAATCTTCTACTTTAGTTTTAACAAAAGCAAGTGGAGGGGAAGAGGAGAAGTAACAACTGCCAAATTTTGGTTTCTAGAATTTAATTGCAGAAACAGTGCAAATGTTAAAATATTGGATGCGCCCCAGGAATATTTTTATTGAATTTTTATATTTGTTTTCTTCAAAATGGTATACATAGCCATTTTATTTATTTGTTTCATTAAATTCTTGAAAACTTCCCAATAGTTGAAGCTCTCTTGACGGTTTACAAGAAAACTCTCTGAAATATACAGACTGAATAAAAACATATGCAAAAAAATGCAAATTAAAAATATCATATAAACTAGGCACCTGAAAGAAGGTCATTTATAGACTAAAATAATGTAAATTAAAATGCAATAATATCCCAATTTAAAAACCTTGGGAAACAGAAAGACTGATGCCAAAATGATCTTCTAGCAGTCAAGGCTGTCAAAGAAGGGAATTGCATAATTTGGTGAGAGGACATGGAGGAGACCCTTACCACAAAGGAATGAGAAATAAATAAATGCTCACAAGTAAACCTTATTAGGATGCCCTACTAGCTAAATATAAGTGTATAACTTAGCTTAATAAATATATTTGTAAGTTTGGAGATATATAAGGACAATGGGGGGGAAATATCACAGATGGGTAAGTTTTTTTATCCAGTAGGTACATTTGGGTTTTGAGCTCATTTTAACCAATGGCTACCATGATGAACATCGCCTAACACAAAACAGAAAGCACTCCTTACCATAAGCAGGTTGTCCTATACCACTCACCCACCCCTTCATGATAGTTTGTCATTGTAAAGGGCAATAAACACACTTCCAAATATAGCATCAAGCTGCAAACACTAAATTTTGGAATACTTGTTAAGGAGGATAGGGGAGGAGGAGGAGGAGGAGGAAGAGGAGGAGGAATTAAGTATTAGAACAGCAAAAAAAGAAAGAGAACAGAATAAGATTGCCTGCATTGAAGCCTGCCTTAAAGAAATAGCTAGCATACATATTAAAAGATGCCAATATTGTAATATCAAATATAACCACCAGCTCAGTGCAAGAAACAAGCCAATTACGTACAGCATGACTGCAGTTATAACTGCATGCCTTGGATGAAAAATCTACAAAGAAGAAAAAAAGCCAAACAGCATGCCACCAAAATGGAAGATCAGAAATAAGATCAGCCTGCTAAGGTCAGATGCAAGGAAACTGGAACAGATGAAAGAAAAGAAGCTGAAGAACGAGACCATTGAATACCTGATTAAGAAATATCACCTAGGAAAAAAGTAAGACTAAGGAAGTACTGTAAATAATTAAGCAGCAAATAACAGCTATCGCCAAGAAGATCAGCAGATAGCAAGCTCAAATTGCATACTATAGGCAGGATCTTCAATTTCCATAGAATCAGAAATGTTTCTACCAATCCATCAATGGAGAGACTGCAGTGTCAATGCCTGACAGACAAAAAATGTTGCAGTTCTGGCTGCAGCTATGGGACATCCCAAAGAAATACAATAAGCATGAAGTTTGTATAAAGGAAGTGTATAAGAATGCAAAAGAAGCTGAACTAAAAGAATTTGTAACAAAAGCAGAAATGGTGGAGAAAGGAAGATTAAGAATTGGTCAGCACTAGGGGAAGGTGAACTGCATCGGTTTTGGTTGAAACATCTGAATAATCTACATTATTCAGATTTCTAAATGATCTTTGAAGAATTGTTTTTTTAAAATTACCTAATGATTCCAGTGAGACATCTAATGTTCAGATCTTTATCAACAATGGGACAGAACCATATTTTATGCGACTGTTTTCCTCAATCATATGTCATCAACTCTCCAAGTTTCACAGACTTCTTCAAATCTGTAGACTATCTGTAATCCCCTGAAAATCAGTACCAATAGCAACCCCCAGCTACAGCACATTAGAACCCTCTGCTATTTCATACTTATCCACAATTTAATTTAAAAAACACATCCAGTCAATGGCACAGGCAGAATAGGTGTTCACACATCACCACAGTATATAAACATCAAAGATGGCATCAATAATCTGCAGTTCATTCACAATATCCTAAAATTCTCACAAGGCTTGGCAGGTTGGTATTGACATATTTGCTTTTAGACAGCTGTCTAACCTCAAATAGCTACTAAGCAGCAAGAACTGACAATACTACAGTGACCCAGGAGTAGGAACCACACTGATTACATCCACAAAACCAGTGAAGAAATATTTCTTCACTGGTTTGAACATTTTATCACTTTCCTTAACATTCTTGAGGAAAGCACTTTACAAATTTTTATCAAGACACCATTCAGCAAAAATACACCAGAATATTCATCAGAAGAATCACAGATTTAAATTTTTTAAATAAGTTACTTGGATGTAATTAATTCACTTTCTATTAAATTACCAGTGAGCAGATAGATTTTGTTTTGGATTATTTTGAATCAGCGATAATTCAATTTCGTATTTAAATCTTTGGAGACGTTTGATGAAAACTTTGCACTGTAACTAAACATGTGGCAGAATATTGGTCATACATTCCTGCATTGCTGATAATTGTCATGTTTGGCAGGTAAGAGGTAACAATGATGTCAGTTCAGCAAAGTGACATAAAGGTATTCCACACAAAAACTGAGACATTGATAAGAATGACTGGAAAAAATATTATCTTGTCAAGTTCCTGCTTCAGACACTTGACAAACACTAACAGAATTGCCAGTGCTTGTTGCTCTCTCTCTCTCTCTCTCTCTCTCTTTCTCTGTCTGTCTGTCTGTCTGTCTGTCTGTCTGTTACAATTGGGTCATTTAGGTATGGGAAATAGCTAAACCTTTTTTTCAAGCATCTACATATAATGCTTTTAAGATAAAGTTAATCACAACAAAGTGCCCTATGTGGTAATGTGGTGAAATCCTAAGTCCCATAATTCAAAAAATCACATTCTAGCTTTTTTGTGAAAGTAAGAATTGTGACAGTGATATGATTTATCAATGGGAGGGTATTTCTATTAATTTACAGGTATTATTGTATGGCACCTTTGAGTCAGGGTTTACTCTTGGCAACTACCTGAACGAGTTCCTGCAGTTTCCTTGTCAAGATTTTTCTTTTCTCTTTTAGAAAAAAAGGAGAGGGAGTGGCTCCCTAAGGGCACCCGACTGTTTCCATGCCTAAGGTGGGCTTAAAAATAAGTCTCTCCGATTCTAGCCTGATGCCTTAATCAATACACCAGACTTGCTCCCTTATCCCCTACATTCTATCAAAGCTGATGTCTTAAAATGAGAGTACTGAATAGTGAACCACCCCAGTTTAATTGAATTCCCAAATACATTTATATTTTCTCCTCAGTCATTTAATGATTCATAACAGTGAACAGAAATGTGAGTTTTAACTATTTTTGAACCAAAAAGTGTCTTAAACTGGATTTTCAGAAGGAAAAGAATGCTGCCTCACCCACATCAGCAGAGGAGGCATGCTGTGGATCCTGTCAGTCAAGGAATTTTGGCTGGTGGGATCCAGAAGCGTATTCTCTGCTGCAGCTCCTACCCTTTTGGATAAACTTGCCTCTTTTCCCATCCTTTTCACCTTTCATTAGGACCCAAAAACCTGGCTCTGCCACTTGGAGCCCTAAGCTGGAGGTAGTTGATGGACTGCTAGCAGATTTTCAGGAGAAATTTCTTGACAGTAAGAACAATTAATCAGTAGAACAGCTTGCCTTCAGAAGTTGTGGGTGCTCCATCACTGGAGGTTTTTAATAAGAGACTGAGCAGCCGTTTGTCTAAAATGGTATACAGTCTCCTGCTTGAGTAAAGGGTTGGACTAGAAGAACGCCAAGGTTTCTTCCAACTCTGTTGTTGAGGGACTCTTAAAGAGAGGAGATGGTCAACCTATTCTCCAAATCATGTGAAGACAGGACAAGTAGCAATGAATGGAAACTAATCGAGGAGAGAACCAATCTAGAACTAAGGAGGAATTTCCTCATAGTTAGAACAATTAATCAGTGGAACAACTTGTCTCCAGAAGTTGTGGGTGCTCCAACACTGGAAGTTTTTCAGAAGAGACTGGACAACCAAAGAAACTTACCGGTAATTAATAAATAAGTAAAACAATATTAGAGTAACTGGAACCCAGCTCAAGATTGGGAATGGGCCTGGAAGCTTTTTGAAAGTATTCCTAGGAGCCATTATATATCATTACTGTGTCACAGACCCCCAAAATCTTGTCTGGTTCTAAATCAATCCTGCCCCTGGAAATCATCAGGTGGACAATCACTTTATGAAATCATTTCTTCAAAGTGTCATTTGGAGCCAAGGGTTGCCTTTTATCACTAGAAACAGCTGTTAAATTTTAGTTTTTCATTTGGATTAATTTTAAGGCCAAAAAAAAAAAAGCAATTGGATTTTTTTTTAATCCCCCAAATGCACAACTCCCTGACCACAATCATTTGGCTTGATGAAGTGTAGTGATATTTAAAGGTGATTTTAAAAATCTATTTTAGTAACATTGGTTACGTGGCATGTACTTCTCTCTCTCAGTTTGAAACCCAAGAGTTTTAAGGGCAATCCTGAATCAGCCCCTTCTCAAAGATACCTACAGCACAATTGTTCTGCAGAGAATTCTCTGCAGTCAGCTTGGACTTTGCAGCCACAAACTGTGAATTGTTCAGAATTGGATCCCTTCAGCAACAAGAATTTTTGCAGGCACAGCTGGAAGCTTCACAAAAGGAAGAATAAAGGCAAGCATTAAAGCAGTTGAGTTGTCAACAATTAATGTCCTCTCATCCTGTCTCTATCTCTTCCCACCCCCACCCCCTGATTAAATCTAGTAGGTAGGCCACCATCTTTTAGAGCATCCTTTGTCTTTTGTAGATATTATGCAATTATAAATACTGTCCATCATGGTACTCTCCCAATAGGGAAACTGAGGTGCGATAATAATAAAAGTATTAGTAAAATTATAAAATAAAATTCAAGGCTCAAATATCACTCTACCTTGGACTATGCTATCTAACAGCTAATTATAAAAGTAAACTTTTAGATTCAAAAATGCATTTTCATAAAATAGATCAGAGGAATCTAAAAGTCAGGCTGAAGTGGTCCTTTACCTCTTAAAAGCCCACTTCCAAGAAGGTTCTGTTCTTATCCCTACCCACAAGTTCTAATTATTATAAGGCAAAGTGAAAAAGTAAGGAGGTCCATATGTTTTCTGCCAGGTTTTCAGAAGTATTGACAGAAAGATTTTATCTTTGATTGAAAAGAACATTGTAATATTAATAAAGTTTAAACTCTCTGAAGTGGGTAAGTGTGTGTGTGTGTATTCTTTTAACTGTAGGAGTAAATGTTGTAATAGAATAGAATAATAGATTTCCGAATTAGAAGGGATTTGGGACATCATCTACTTAAACACTACAGCTTAATTCAAGATGCAAAAAGAGTTGTGGATTTAAACCATTTAAGTTAACAGGGAATATGTATGTATGTATGTATGTATGTATGTATGTATGTATGTATGTATGTATGTATGTATGTATGTATGTATGTATGTATGATGTGCTTTATTGCAACACATACTAACTATGGAATTAAGCTTTTGGCAGCAATCTGGGTTCATAAGAAGTATCTCTCTATCTATCTACAGTACATACAGTAAATCTATCTCTCTATGGCGTAAATATTGCCTCACTTGCCTTCTGAACTTTTTCCTATTCTGGAACAGGTTGCTTCATGCTTTTGTTTTCATTTTATTTTGATCACTTGACTACAGGGACACTGTAGAGTCTCAAGTGCATGGATTGGTCATAAGTCACTTTTTTCCGTGCCATCATAACTTTGAACGGTTGATAAATGAATGATTGTAAATTGAGGACTATCTGTTTTATCATCTATCTGCAGGAATCCAGTTCTGCTTCTGGAAAAGATCATGGAAATGATAAGGATGAGCTATTTGTTGATTACAGTCTGTTCTTTCAGAATGATGGATTGTAAGTATCATAGGAGCTTCTGGACAGTGAAGTCCTAATAAATGTTTATCTTAGAATGTAAAGATAGTTCCAAAATGTTGAGGTTTTATTTTGATAGGAGTAGCTTAGTTGATCCACCTCCATCCATGCCATTATAATGGTTGATCATTTACTTATCCTCTTGCTCTAGGCATAATCTACCTATAAGGAGAAAAGGGGAAAAAATAACATACTGTAAATTGCTTGTTCTCATACTACTCTCTGTTTATCAGCTGGAGTGGCTCATTTAGTGCTCCAAGCATTTTGAGGTCAGCTGTGCAGGGGACAAATGAAGGTTGGGAGTGAGCAAGTAGCCAGAGTGAGTAAAATTAAGAATCCGAAGTTAAATTCTGGGACTTAACAATGGGCCCTCTTGGGATATATAGGCCTCGGCAAGTTCCTAACCATACTTCCCATGGCATCCGTCTTTATCCAGGGAATGAAACCAATCCTGCAGTGCTTGGCTGAATAATGGGAGTTATTTCACAGTGTATAACTCACCTGCCTGCTAGTGCTGTTGGTTTGGCTTAGTGTTTGAACTGAGATTGTTTGCTGCAGAAATTCAAGAAGATATGACACATGTTGACTGGAGGAAAGGGATTAAGAGCCGGTTTTGACCTTTTCTCCACTTCAAAGATACAGCAAGTACGTATATCTTTCCATCCTGAAGGGCTTCATTAAAATCTTTTCATGTGAGAAGAAAATAAGGTAGCAGCAACTTTAACTGTGGCGTTTGTCTCTCTCGTTTCGGAAATGAGAACCAGCCATAAATTAACAGAGCTAAATACCACTGGAACGGGTTAATGTTCATGTAAATACTAATAATGCATTTATATTGTGTTTATCATTAACCACAGGATATGATAATCCCCGGCAAGGTTTGACTCTAAATGAATAAAGAATCCATTTTGGATTCTTTTTTCAGGTATAAATTTGCAGATATATCACTATTTCTAACCAGTTGTGCACTGGAGCCAGGCTGGTTTGTGAAATGTGAGAGCCAATTGTTACATTTGTGGAGATTTCATAAGCTGGTTGAGCGCATTGCTGAAACTAGTGCATCTAGTGCCCCAATTAGCTCTTCCATAGTGGCAAGGCATGGCGTAGCAGTAGTCCTTGACTTACAACTATAATGGAACTTTCCCATAAAGTGAACCCATCAATCATAAAGTGAACCCATTGTTTGCTATAGGCCATTTTTCAGAACTAGATTGTATCTTGGTGGGGGCTGTCATAACTTCAAATAATTGATAGTAACTGGTCATAAATTGGGGTGTACCTGTACTCTACTCGTAGAGTAAATATAGTACTGTGTTTCCCTGAAAATAAGACCCTGTCTTTTTTTTTTTGAACTCTGAAATAAGTGCTTGGCCTTATTTTTGGGGAGGTCTTATTATTTTGGGGTGCATGGAGCAAGATGGGGCTCCTCTTGCTGTCTTACCTGATTTCCAGATTTGTCTCCCTAATCTTAACCATAAGAAATGGCGAGAAATGGCTACACATGCAGTTAAATATTTTCTGAGGAGGGTTTATTTTCTGAGGAGGGCTTATTTTGGGGGGAAGTCTTATTTTCGGGGAAACATGGTACTACTTATTTTCATGGTGAACAAAAATTCATTAAACTCACATAGACAATTGGGCATTTTTAATATATAGCTGACAGTACTCTTTAAGTTGCTCTTCCTATTTTGTGCCTGTATTCATGTTACACATTAATTTTCCATTTTTCAAGCTACCCTTTCCATTTCTTTCAAGGAGGTAGATCCAAATTGTTTCTAGCAAAACAGGAGATATCTTAAAGGAGCTCAGAATCTCTATCCTGTTGAAGGTGTACTGGAGAAAGAACGGTTCGGGACTGTCCCTGCCCACATAGCCCAGGTGCCAAGTGTAACAATCAAAGGAAGACAAAGATAAAAAAATCCCGACTGCACAATTATTAACTGTGCAGCTCCATTAATGTGTGAATAACAACTAACATTATCAAGCACTTTAAAGATTACAAGGATCCAGAAGTAAAATAATACATTTTCTTTTCTTTCTTTCTTTTTAACAAAATGTTGTTTTTCTACTTTCTCCGATTACAAAGTTTCCACAAACCAAACATTTTTACATGTGCATCCTTTTCCTGAACTTAATAATGAACTTGGATCCATTTATTTCAAAGTTGCCCAGTTCCAGTGTACAGATTTTTAAAAAAAAGATTTGGGCAATTAAAGTTGAATGTAAGACTTTGCTTGTCTTTGTACTAGAAAAGTTTGGCAGAGCGGGAAAAATACATTGTGTAGCTGTACAGATCTTCAAGGGGAGGATCACTTTGATGGAAGCTCAAGCAAAGCAAACTTTGGATGTTACTTTCTTCTAGGAACAAACTGAAACATCCATGTCATTCCCCTGACCCAGTGAAATAGAAATGCATTGCTAGACTGTAGACAAAAAAGAAGACAGATTTATAAAAATAAAAAGGGGGGCAAACAGTATTTGCTAATTTAAGAATAAGTGCACATTTTAATTAATTACAGTAATCCCCATTAATTAATTACAGTAATCCCCCATTTAGCAATACAATTATGACAGGCAACTCGGTCATTAAGCAAGTGGTCTCTAAGTGAAACCACAACTGTGCTTATGGTCTTACTTCAGATTTCCTTTGCTTTGCTTTTCATCTAACAAGATGAAATTCAATGGTGAAAAAAGTAAGGTCCTACATTTAGGCAAGAACAACAAAACGCACAGGTACAGTATATGTGGTACCTTGCTCAACAGTAGTAAATGTGAGAAGGACCTTGGAGTCCTAGTGGACAACCATGTAAATATGAGCCAGCAGTGTGCAGCAGCTACCAAAAAAGCCAACACCATTCTAGTCTGCATAAACAGAGAGATAGAATAAAGATCACGTGAAGTGTTAATACCACTTTATAATGCCTTGGTAAGGCCACACTTGGAATACTGCATCCAGTTTTGGTCGCCACAATATAAACAAGATGTTGAGACTCTTGAAAGAGAAGGCCAACAATGATGATTAGGGGACTGGAGGCTAAAACATATTTTTAAAAAGGTTGCTGGAATTGGATATGTCTAGTTTAATGAAATCAAGAAACAGAGGTAACACGATATCAATCTTTCAATATCTCAGGAGTTGCCACAAACTCCCTGTCAAGCTATTCTCCAAAGCAGCTGAAGGCAGGACAAAAAGCAATGGATGGAAACTAATCAAGCAGAGAAACAACCTAGAATTAAGAATACATTTCCTGACAGTTAAAACGATTAATCAGTGGAAAACCTTGCCTCCAGAAGTTGTGAATGTTCCAAAACTGGAAGTTTTAAAGAAGAGATTGGGCAACCATTTGTCTGAAATGGTAAAAGGTTTCCTGAACAGTAGAACAACAGGTTTCCTGAGAAGGGGGTTGGACTAGAAGACCTCCAATAAAATATACAGTACATCTTTAGTTGTTTTTTTTCCTTTCTAAAATTGTTGAACTTCATAAAGTACTAGAAAACGGGCAAGGACTTTGCACAACATTAGCATTCTTATGCACGCCTTTGGTATACACTGACTAAGTTCAGAAACTTTATAGCTTTTCCCCCTCAGTGCATTCAATGTGTTCAATTTTTTCGGTTCTATTCTAAACTGAATCATTCTCTTCAGTGACACAGAATTGATCAAAAAGTGCATGAATGGGAAAAGCCTGATTGTTCAGAATCCCATTTTCCCTGGTTATACTAGACTTTCCGAATGGGGGCAAATGAGCAGCAAGTACCACAAAATTACAAGTTAACAGCCATTCTCAATGCACTGGCTTGGCCATGCGTTTCTCAAATGTTTAACTAACTCTTCCTGTCACATCTTGGAGTGCAGTTCCTGAGGATGAAAAGGAAAGTCTCTATAGATGTATATTTGAGCTGCACTGGCCTGGAAATACAGCTGCCTTGTACTGCCTGAAGTTTTCCTGAACTTCCAACTGCTATTTCTGCTTTCAGTGTGAAGGCATATGCCTATTTCATTAAATGTTTGCTCTGCTTAAATGAACACACTGAGCAAGGAGATTGTGAAAGGCAGCCTGGTGGTGAGAGGAAGCAAGAGAGAGAGAGAGAGAGAGAGAGAGAGAGAGAGAGAGAGAGAGAGAGAGAGAGAGAGAGAGAGAGAGGGAGCGAGAGGGAGAGGGAGAGGGAGAGGGAGAGAGAGATAAGGCAGCAGCCGTGGTCAGGAAATTCTTTTCACAACTTCATTTTGTGTTGTAATTGCACCTGTTTCTACAGTCCCTGGTTCCAGTCACGCATGCCTTATTGACCTCCCAATTGCATTACTGCAATGTATTCCACACGGGATTTCCTAGTTCATAAGTAATTATAGACATGCCTTGGTATGTCCATGAAACATTGCTACTTTGCAAACTACATTGGCTTTAAGCTTCTGGATACAATTCAAGGTGTGCCCATCATGCATAGAACAAAATTAAATGTGGGATTGCTTGTTTCCTATTAATATTGTTTTCTCCACCAGATTTATTTATATATATTATATTTATATTTATTTATTTCATGAAGCATATATTAGATATAAGTATAAACATGATTATGAAATGGATACAATAAAAGGGAACATTAGGACAGGGACGGTAGGCATGTTGGTGTGCTTATGCACACCTATTAAAGACCTCTTAGGAATGGGATGAGGTTGTCTGTTAAAGTTTTGGGGGTTTGGGGAAGAAACCACAGAGTCAGGTAGTGCATTTCAGGCATTGACAATTCTGTTATTGAAGTTGTGCAATCGAATTTTTCTGCAATCGAATTTGGAGCGGTTTACCTTAAGTTTGTATCTATTGTGAGCTCATGTATTGTTGTGGTTGAAGCTGAAGTAGTCATTGACAGGTAGGACATTTTAGCAGATAATTTTGTGTACTATGTTTAGGTCAGACCGAAGGTGGTTCTAAGTTGTCTAAGCCCAAAATTTCAAGTCTAGTGGCATAAGGTATCCTGTTGCAAGCCAAGGTGTGGAGGACTCTTCTTGTGAAATATCTCTCGACTTGCTCAATTGTATTAATGTCCGATATGCAGTGCAGGTTCCAGACAGATGAGCTGTATTTGAGAATTGGTCTAGCAAATATTTTGTATGCTCTGGTTAGCAGTACATTACCAGAGAAGAAACTACGCAAAATTAGGTTAACAACTCTTAATGCCCTTTTGGCAATGTTGTTACAATGGGCTCTGGCACTTATATCATTAGAGATGTGTACTCCAAGGTCAGACAGATTCAATGGATTTGGAACGTTTTTAATCTTTTCTATAAAGCAATGATTTCTAATCAGATCCAGGAAGTATGCAGTACCTTCTCGATCATAATACCTGTCCTATGAAACTGCTTGCTTCCTCAGGTTTGGATGGCCCCCAACCCTATTGGTCTTTTGCATACAACTGAAAACCTGTCTATTCCTGTGAGCACTGGTCATGTTGTTGAGTTAGTGTATCTCTAAAGGTTATTGCAGTCTATTGATTGGGGTCCTTGGTTGTCAGTCTTTGAATTGTGTTTATGATTATTTTTAAATTTGTTAATAACCTGCTCAGAATTGCTTGTGAACTAAATAAATCCTGTTCTTTAAAATCTTATTAATTGTGAGTGTTAGAAAGTGATTATTATTTATCCTTGATAAACAAAGAAACTGCAGTTACTTTAAGATGCATGGCTGGGAATTCTGGGAGATAAAACTATTAAGGCTGAGAAACACTGATCTAAATAGAAGCCATAGGAAGGAAGGAAATTTAGGTTCTGGATGGCCTTTGATATTTCAAAACTTACTGTCATGCAGCAACTGTATTTAAAGGACCTCCTCTATATTTCTGTTGCTGCACTTGCCCTATGGAACATCATTTCTCCAAGGTTAGGCTCAGAGGTGGGTTCCTACCAGTTCTATCTGGTTCTATAGAACTGGTAATAACTCTGTGGTGACATCATGGAGCCAGTTCCATCGGTGTCTCTGTGGGCACCGCCATCTTGGATTTTGTCTTTTATTGCTGTGCATGCACAGCGTGACCTTGAGCAAAACGGCAGCAAAAAGAAGCAGAACCCACCCCTGGTTAGGCTGGCCCTCACCTACAGGTGTCCTTCTGAAAGGATCTTTCTTTGCCATCTGCCCTGGGGATGAGACAGTGGTGTGGAGCCCATAAAATGGATGTAACCGTTTTGAATTATTGTGCTTTCTCAGGGATTGTATTGTATGTCATTAACTGTTTACTTGTTTTTAATGCTTGTATGGCTGTTTTATTTTTATTTTGGGGCTATTGTTTATGCTTTAATTGTAAGCTGCTCAGAGTCATAAATATGAGATGGGTGGCTTAAATAAAGAAATAAATAATAAAATGTTGGTCATTTTGCTTAGTTAGGTTAGCAGGAGTTAAATGAAAACGCTGTATTCATCACAGTGTGGCATATATAACATGTGTTTGTTTCTATATCCTTCTGTCCTCTTCCTTCATAAATATCATTTGATGCTAATTGGATTGTTTTTGCCAAGCTTGATAGAGCTTGTTATCTTGCCTGATTGACCTAAAAGACATCTCTGACATGTTTTAAATAAAACAAGGATCAGTTAATAAACAAGGTCTTATCTCTGCTTGGTGAAAGAGATTATAACCACAAATGGTCTTTAATATTCCTTGAAGATCCATAATTCATGGGAATATAATTAAATTATTATTTTGTATGATTTGTAATTAAGAAAGAAGATCATTCTTCAAGAAATGATCTTCCATCATTGTAAGATTGAAGACAACTTCACCACAGTGTCATTTGTTCTGGCTGATACGCATTTTTGAGATATTAGATCCTAGCTACTTTCAGATGCAGAAAAATGGACGTAATAACTTAGATACTTTAATATTAGATTTTCATCCAATTTAAAAAACAAAAACAAAAGGAACCATAAGCCTACTTGTGGCTGAAAATACAAAATCATATTGTTCTGTATAGTCTTTACAAACTGCAATGCATTTCTATTTTGAGGTAACAATTTCTAGCTGCTTTTCTGCTTTCGTGTTCAGAAATATGTACTGATTTTACCATCATGTTTGAATCCTAACTTGTCATTTTTATTACAACAGCAGGAGCAGCAACCATCAGAACTGCAGAAAACAAATACAATACAAATATCAGAAACACACTGTCAATGCTGGAGAATGAGTTTCTTCAAGTCTTTTAAGAGAATGTTCCCTTTGTTGATGTAATCCATGTATATATTATATTATTGATCATTGACTTCAGGAACCTAACCAGTTGCTGGCTTTAGAATTAAGCATCCTAGTGTTATCATAAGGACCCAAGTATGCTAAAGATTATAGTTAGAAAGAAATGAAAATAAGTCAATCTGATACATACATAGTTGAGTCCCACTTGAGCAGGAACTTCAACTGTTGCATAAAAATAAATGAATGTTAAAAATCCTCAACTTTCTCTGGGATTAGCTGGGATCATATTTAATTGAAATAATGTTCTTCATTTAATTTTATTTTGCTTGAAAGTGGCACTCATTCAGTTTAGCTTTCTCCGACTTGCTTACATCCAGATTGTGGTGACTTCCAGAGTTCCCACCCAGCATGGTAATTTGCCACTAGTAATTAATTCTTATCCAGTTTAATACATCACAATCAGAGTTTTTTTTAAAAAGAAAAAGAAGCAACTGCATCATTTGGGCAGTGAGCGATGCTTATAAATATGCTGGATCTTCTATCATTCTTTTGTTTCCAAACAGTAAATCTAGTAATGGTTTACCTATATGCAATTTAAAAAAATCTACTGCTAAGAAACAAATATTTATATATTTAAATATTTTAGCTATTTATTGTATTCTATAAGGTTGAAAAGGATGCCATCCTAGGCAGCACCTTATAGATTTTTTCTCACATTGAAAAACCGACATGTTTTGTTTCAGTCCCTCTGCCTTTTTATTATCATATTTTATTACATTATAGGGTGAATTATAAAAAATTCTTACCTTAGGCTACTGAATGCATATAATTCCCCCCTTCCTTTCCATGCAGGTGTCCCTCGAGGTGCATCATGTTACAGTCTCACACTCCTTTGTCATATCTTATTGTTTTCTTGTTGATTGGGCTCACATTTTGAATCCTGACGAAGGAAGCTCCGTCTCAGAGTATCAGCACCAGTTTGAGCTAATGCAAAATGCCAGGGCATCATTTCTATAGGCAAACAAAAGATACATCTCTTCCCCCCACCCCAGAAACAATCCCATGAAGGTTTTCAAAGCTTTCTAAGGTAATGTTATCTCGAAACAAGACTCGGGATTGCTTTAATATAGAAGCATAATTGTGTTTTGAATATGAAAGACATGGTATGTTTTTAACCCTGTACACTTAGATAATACAATTTTCACGGAAAACCTAAAGTTCCCAAAGTAGGATTAGGGAAGATTTATTCCTACTCAGCAACCTTTGACAGTTCATCTGTTTATGGCAGGCTCGGAAGCTGTAGAAAGTAGGTAATGGCTGAAAATGGCTTCTTTCTCCATACTGCTTATACTGTATCAGAGGTGAGTTCCTAACAATTCAGTCCGGTTTTACTGAACCCTTAGTAACTTACTGGCCGGGTTCGGTAGAACTGTTAGCGACTCGGGCCTGCCATACCCCTAAGCTGGTTTTGTTGGCGGTGCCATAGGCAGCGCCATCTTGAATTTTGCTTCTGTGTATGTGCAGAAGCTTTTTTAAAAAGCACGTGTGGCCGCAGCACGCAACCACAGTGCACCCCTGAGTGAACCGGCAGTAAGAAGCTTTAGAAACCACCTCTGAACTGTATGTGTCTTAGCTCCACAAATGCCTAGTGGATACAGCTCATAAATGAATTGAATAAACAATATTCAAAGCAATATTTATGAATGGGACTGTTGCTTTCTGTACTTTGGTACAGGCTGAGTGTTGTGGTTTGTAGGATTTTCAGTCTAACTCTACCAGGAATTAACAAAGATCAAAGCTGGGACTGTTGCCTTATAAACAGGGGTGTGCAACTCAGCAGATTCAAGTCCAGCAATTTGAATGTGTAATTCGAATGATCAGGCTTGTTCAGTTCAAAGAGTTGATTAAATAAAAGTCTGTGCACACATGCACAAAAGTCCATCAAATCTTCCAATTAATTCAAAGACACCTATTTAAATGTTTTACCAATTTGAATCTAAGGTTTAGTTTAAGGGGATGAATCAGTCGAATTGCCTTTAAATTGAAGCTTTGCATAAGCAAACAGGGTAACATGCTGTGTTATTCAACTAAACTACGATGTAGCATTATGAGGTGAAAGGGAGGAAGTTTTAAAATTCAATTATCTCTCAAGAATGAAGGTGAATATACGTGTCCCAGGATAATGTTGCAGGATACAATCAGGGTTGGTCACTAGTGCCAGAGGTTTTGTTTTCTCTCTCTCTCTCTCTCTCTCTCTCTCTCTCTCTCTCTCTCTCTCTCTCTCTCTCT
>JANHFT010003741.1:58909-80580 GCA_032467955.1 Pseudoxenodon macrops
CCGGTTCTATGATGTCACCAGCTGCTTGCAACCTACTCTATAGAACCGGTGCGAACCGGTAGGATTTCACCCCTGCTCCTACTCCATAGTGCATCTGGGATAAGATTAGATCCCTTTCCTTGTTTATAACTAATATTATTACATCACATGCTATATATAGAACAAACTATTATTTTGATATTTAGGGAAGATTGGGAAAGAATAAGGGACTAAGAAGCCATTGCATAACTTGTACACAGTTCTAATCTCATTTATAGATTCAGGGGAGTAGATAGCAGAATTTGCTACTAAGCAGAACTCCAATACACAATTATTCATTTCTACAGGGATACACATTAACAATTTCAAAATAACGATATTATTTTAAACATTCAGGAACAACTAGCAGTAGAAGGTGTATTTTTATTTAAAAGTGCAGATGAAATCCTGTATGTTTGAGTGTTTCTTCTTAATTAAGCCCTTGGCACATAGAAAGCCACCATATCCGGATGCTAGCTAATTGTGAAAACAGTCATACTAGCTTTTGACATTCGACAACTTTGAAGATTTCTTTGGGAGGTTAATTTAGGTCTAATGAAAAAGAATTATTACACATCTACTCCCACATAGTAATCAAACTAGCTTTATGCGTCCCGTCAGAAGCAGCTCTGAACAAAAGGATGTCGGAAGAAAAGGATACTTGCGCTATTTCTTTAAGCAGTCACCTTCATGTTTTTTTTAATAAATACTGCGAATGTTGCATTAAACAAGCACTTTTAAACATTGGTATTTGGGTATTTGTGGCCTTGGGCTATATTGCCTACATAATTGACCAACTTTAAGATGGGAGTTGAAATCCACATATCTTAAAGTTGCCAAGGCTGGGAACGCTGGTCTAGACCGAATTCCAAATTTCTTGGCAATGAATTAGATAATATATTTGTAAGTCAAATCAGCTGCTGCGCTATTGTGGCACAATCATTGGGTAGGTTTTAGTCAAAACTCCAGTTTCACTTTTATTGTTAGTTATTTTACTACACAGACTTACTTCAAGTGGATCAGATATCATCAATATATAGGGATAAATTCCATATTTTGATATGGAATTTATGAATGTTGCTGAACTAATAAGGCTAACTAGGAAATGGGAAAAGATGGGGAAAATCTACTTATCTAATATTTTGGCAAGAAACAGAAGAAAAAGTTAACTCACATTTTATTTAATAATATTTTATCTAAAATGTGTTGCCTTTTTTTTTCCATTTTGCCTCTTAAGACTAAATTTAAGCAGATGCCAGTGAGTAAAACTAAGTTTGCTCAAGGGATTTTTTTTTAGGTTGAGATGTTCCAAATTAAATAGAGGCTAAGGCTTGTTTTGGGAGAAAATTTCAGAATATATATATATGCGTGTGTGTATATGTATTATCTGTCTATATCTATATCTATATCTATATCTATATCTATACCTATCTATCTATCTATCTATCTATCTATCTATCTATCTATCTGAGGAGTGGGTTTTAACTTACCTCGCCGCCAGTTTGCTTCCGCCCACGCTGTGTGGCTGTGCATGCGCTTCACATGCGTGCGCATGCACAGCATTAAAAAAGTACAAAAAAATCCAAAAAGAGAGGCCAAAAACAAGATGGCAACACATGTGCAGTACCGGAAAATCGGCTTTTGCGCATGCGCAGAAGAAAAAAAAAAAGGGGAAAATTCCAAAATATATATTTCCCCCCCAAAAAATAATAATTTAAAAAAAAAGATGGCGGCATCCACGGACCAGAACCAGTCTGTGACATCACCAGCAGCTTACTACCTACTTTATAGAACTATTCTGAACCGGTAGGAACTCACATCTGATCTATCTATCTATCTATCTATCTATCTATCTATTTATCTATCTGTCTGTCTGTCTGTCCGTCCGTCCATATCTATCTAATCAATCTTCTGAAATTTTCTGAAATAGATATATAAACCTTTCCACATACAACTTTATCATCCCACTCATTATGGAGGGAGGATTCAGGAACCACTGCAACAATTCTTGCTTCTGTACTTTTCCCTTTAATTTAGAATGATTTCTCAATGCACCAGTGGAAAGTGTTCTCTCTGTAGATATGAAGGCCAGCCTAAGAGAGGGCGGGCTCCAACTCCCCCAATTGAATTAGAAGTGCAGGACTTGACTGGGCTATCATCCCCACCTTTATTGATAATATTGGCTCTATTTCAGGCATTCCAGCAACTGACTTGTGGATTGAGATCCAAATGAGAAAACGTAATGGAGAAGGCTCAGTCATAAAGATAGAGTATACATGGAAGTATAAAACACACAGTCTATAGTTACA
This sequence comes from Pseudoxenodon macrops, assembly GCA_032467955.1. Classification (NCBI taxonomy): domain Eukaryota; kingdom Metazoa; phylum Chordata; class Lepidosauria; order Squamata; family Pseudoxenodontidae; genus Pseudoxenodon; species Pseudoxenodon macrops. Next base: position 61,237 of record JANHFT010003741.1, read on the forward strand.
AATTGATTCCATCAGATTTACTGTGCAGTTCTTTAGGAAATAACAGGCAGCCGAAAAGAAAGTTTGACATGACAGCAACATTAATTTGAAAGGGAACCAAAGGTGTCATCTTGTCCTGGAAAACAGCAAGAGAGATAATAAACCAAGGACCTCCCTCAGATGTTCTTTGGTATGATCTGGGGAAAGAGAATTGAGTTTTGCCAAATTATTTTCATGTCTCACTATGCTGCAACCGGTGCCGTGCTACTTTGCACATCTTAAAAAGAAATATGTAAAGGGTATTTTTAAAGATGTGTTTCATATAAATATTTTATTCAATATGCTGTATCTGTGTATACAACAAAATGGTAATAAACACAAACTGTACAATGCAGACAAACTTGTTGCTTATTTGTATGTCAGTTTTGCAGTACATACCAACAGGTCTGATACATATAGCCTACTACATGCAATTCATTATTACCATCCTTTTCCCATGCAAACAGATGAGACGAACTTAAAAAAGTAACTAAAGCACAAGGAACCACACATTCTCTCCTCTGTGCTGAAATGGATTTAGATTCTCAAATCAGCTTATTTAAGATCCTCCCAGTCATGGAAGGTGTGAAGGCAATCTACATCCATTATAACAAAGAGGGGAATACGTGTGTTCTACTCATAGTATACAGTGTCAATCATTTACAAACATGAACTCGGTCTTCTTATTAACTACATGGCTGGTTGACATGGCAGTATGGGCACAAATGTAAAAATTAAGGGAATGTATTGCAACTGGCAAAAGAGAATAGTTCCCTTTAGCTAACCTTGATTCTGGCCCCAAAGCTTCTTCGTATATGGAAAGAGAGAGAAAAAAAGGTGCCCCAGCAGAAGAATTATGTAATGAGTACAAGTCTGGAGCCGCAGGTGTAGAAAAAAATAATAATCTTGCTGGCATTATAAAATGACTTGACAAGCTGATGTTACCTCACCTTATGCTTGATGCTTTATGTTTGGTTCCAAGTCCTGAGGTGATCCACAAGCCCCCAACCTGCCCCTCTCCAGCTTCATACATCACCATCAAAATGAAAGGAAAATAATACATTTCACACTTTTTATTTTGCACTCTTGTTTTAGAGTTTTCAGTTGCACAGTACAGAAAGTATACTGAAAATCAAAGTAAGCAGTCTCTAATAACTGGGGCTCTAGAAAAAAGAAACACAAAACATTTCAAAATTCAGAATAAAATGTTGGGCAGACACCAATTCCGTGCCTCCTATGCAGAGCATCTGAAATGGCATGGCTTCTGAAGTCCCTCAGGCCACTGATGATCCACTTGTGGGGAACAAGTCACAAGTGACTCCTTTCTACCTTTCTGTAGGGATAAAATCAAAAAAGCCTTCTTCCCAAGGGGAACCTCTAAGATATTCCTTCTCTAGAAACCAAGGAGGAAAAGGATGTTTATGATTCATTTTTGTGCGCCAATTCTTTCCTTTGTTGTAAAACACCTTGATCTTTTGTTGTTGTTGTTGTTGTTTTAAAAATGCTACTAAATTCTGGGAACAGAATAATGTTTAATGTACTTCACTTGCGTAGCTGAAAGAAATCAGCTTAAAACAGCTTCTTACCATGTATGGAGAAACCAAGAAATCGGAAGGTCAAATACTCCTGTTGTATATGAATAACCTAGTAGCAATGTGCGATCTATTCACACATACCTTAAGGGCTTACTTACTCAAATAGAAGCTGATATGAATCAAGATTCAAGAGTTAATTCAAAGTTTAATCTGTTACCACCAAACCAAATAGGAAATCTGAACATTCCATAACAACTATGAAAAGAAAACCAATATTTAAAACCACGTTGAAAAAAAAGTTCCAAAACTGAAATGGAAAACAAACATTAGTGCAAATGTTTAGACGTTTCATACATGATTTTCCAGAACAAAGATACATTTTGGTCCACGTCATGCTTTCTGTTTTCAATTTAGTTTCCCAGTATCTACTTTCAAAAATTTATCCATTTATCCATAGCAGTGTTTTGTAAGAATAGCCTGTTACTATTCTTTCATTTTGGCCTCAAGGCTCTCTATCTCAAAAAAAAAATACTAGTATTTATTTCATTTAGTAATCAAAAGAGAAACCTTGTTCTTTCATAAGAATTTTCTTAAATTTGTAGAATACAGGGAAAACCAAAATAATAAGATAAATGCAAGGCACCGAAAATCTAGCAATTTGGTGGCCATAATATCCTAAGAAGCTGGACTGGAAACATAGTGCTGTGGTATAGATAAAATAATATATTGCTGGACCGCATGCTAAGCTATCAAAGAAATGCAAAGGAACCCTTCAAATATGTTTAAAATCTTTCCTCTCGTTTTAACACTGAAAATATTAAAGTATAATCGGTAACTATCTTTTGCATTGGTGCTGCAGAGAAAAACACAACTTCCTTGCCCATGCTTTGCTGAGTAAGAGTGAAGTAGAGCCATAAATAAAGATGGGATTACGTTCCATTGTTTAAAAACAGGAGAAGGGATCTATTGTTTTGAAAGAGACGTAGGTAGCAGAATTCCCATTCATTCTAATTTTTTTTTCTTTTGAATTTCAGATAATGAGTACTAGTAGATGAAAAATGAGCCTTAATTCAGGCCTACAAGGCCTACAGAGTTCTTTTGACCCACTTTCTTAAAAATATGTGGGTCTTGCTCGCTGGGCAAGGCAAATGTTACCATTACCAGTAAGTCTGTGATATGTATAAAACACACACACGCACACACAGGGGGTATCAAACATTGGCCTTGAAAGGTTGTTGACTAGCCACACGTGATGCTTTTCCCTCCTTGGGAACATACTGGACTGCATTCAAGCGGAATCCTTATTGGCAATGATCCTATCTTTTACAGGTATGATCCCTAACAGGGTTTTGAAGGCTCCCTTCATTCTCTGATTGCTTTCCAAAACTAAGCCATCAGCAACACTTCAATCTGAGCAAAACATAATCCCTGCAAAGGAGTCACACAGACAGCGGAGCAAGCAGCCTCATAAAAAAGAGGAGGAAGAAAAAATCCATAATAGCACAGGTTTTACAGCATCTATCTAGAAATTACTTGTTATTATTCTGTGGGCTACAAAATTGAACTTAAAACACGGGGGAGGGGGGTGTCTCTTGGGCTCCAGAGGGGGGGGGGAAAGAGAATTATGGGTAACTGTCAGCAGGCAAGATATCAAGTGTACTTGTGAAGTATGCCATTCACATGAGGTGTCACAGTCACAGAAAAGAGATTAAAAGGCATTCCATATCTGGTAGGGCATTCTATGGTCGGAGTTCAGCTGGTCATCCAAAAGTCTTTGCTGTGGGAGGAGTTACAGATTTGGAAGGAGCACAGAGCAAGCCGTCGCTTGCTTCCAGCCAATCCGCAGACACCAGAGTGGGATAGTCTTGCAAGGATAAAGTGCTCAGCTGTACATAGAGAGTTCAGTAAGTCAACAACATCCACCAGGCTCGGGCTATGTGGTCTTACTCTTGTTCACTGGTTTTCCTCCATTCATTATTGCCGATGCACTTGTGCTTTTACTTGGCGTCCCCCCAGCCTTTGGCACTGTTTCCCCAACATCATGTAGAGAGGGTTCTCGGTACATGGCAACTGTAGCATTAGGGAGGAAAGAGAAAATCCATGTTAAGTCAAACATGCTAGCAAAGTTTGTTTCAGTGCAAAATATCAGAGCACCCTTCCTTAACCTGATGCAGAGCTGGGTGTTGTTGTTTTGTTTTTAAATATAACACAATATAAACAAACACATACATATTTGTGTTTTGGCCACATAGCCACTTCCGTCAGTTTACGATTAAAAAGCAAATGTAAAATATGTGCAATCTAAGCAAAGCTGATTAAAATTAAAAGACCTATTTAAATTAGAGTGTATTTTCAAAATCTGTTTTATTGTTTGTGGAAAAGTCTAGAAAGGCAGCTGTATTATTCGGTTGCAGCGAAAACAACATTGTGAGTAAGATATATTGTGGCACAAAACTTTTTTTTTTAAAGAGAAAATATGAATTGTAACTGGGTCGAGGACTGGAGGGCGTTAACATGCAAAGGAGAAGAAGGTCTCTGCCATTTCTGTGCAAAGTGTGCCAAACATCAGTCAGTAACAGTGGCTCACGTATTCTTATTTAGTATATAACTTAACTGGCTAATATAGAGCAGGCTCTTTCATGTCCACCCCTAACAATTTATTCAGCATGATTAGACCACAATCTGATTTTCACTTACCCAGATTAAGCAATATTGAACTCTGCAGAATTTACCACAAAATAGCCATGAATGGAATTCTGACAAAGTGTCACTATTTTTGATTGCTTGAACTTTTCTTGGCTTTCTTTGTTTCTATTTTATTTATTATGTGATTTCAAGGGTTATTTATAAATATCACGCTAAAAGCCAGCATAACACATGCTGCGAACTTCTATCTCCATGGAAAACTTCTAACTTTAGAATATGCCTCAATCCGAAATAAATGAACATTTGTAAAGACGGTACATTTTTATGTGAACACGATGTGAAAGTAAGCGTCAATAACAATGCAATCTTTTTATCTAAATCAATTTTAAAAACTGCCAGTAATTATCCAATACATGATCAGCAATGGAAATTTAGCAAGATTTAAAATTAGCTATAAAAAAAAAAGGTTCTTTCCATACATAGGCGGAAAGCTATGGAAAGAAATTAAGAAGCACTATGATGTTCAAATCTTCGAAAGTCAGTAAGATATTTAGGAATTAATATTCCAAGAAATCTTAGCCAAACCAAATGTGTTAATTTATATCTTACTGTTGGAAACAATGTAAAAGAAAAAGTGGGCCACTTTATCTGGTTTGGCCAAGATAATCTATTTTGTTGTGGGCAAAATAGTTATCCAATTTGTTTTCCTGTTTCTAAAATATACTAATATATCTTAATTCTAAGGTCTTGAATTCCTGGCAGCAAATTATGCTTAAGAGAAAAAGACTGAGAACAACAAAAAAAGTCCATGATTTTTGAAATCCCTAAAAGGTGGATTCTCCTTAAGACCAATTATGGGTTGTGATTCTTTCCTGAATAATTTAGGAGAGTTATCTAATGATATGTTGAGGCAGCAAAACCTGTTTAGATTGAGGGATTACTTTACAAATAACAAGTAATGCCAGAAGATTTTTTTTAAAGTGAAAATTGGCATATACGAACTTCAATTGGTTATATATTAACAAAATGAGTCACTTTATTAAAAATACAATGATAGCATTGTGAATAATAGTCTTAAATTGGAACTTTCGAAGTGTACTAAATGCCTAATATTCAAAATATGTAATGTCCTGTTAGAAGTTGTTGGAGAGAAACATGGGATTAAGATTTAAGGTATAGGTTATTCTAGTTTAGCTACCCTAATTAGGGCAGGAAACTCATTTGTTAAGCAAAGCAGTCACCAGCAGAAGAATCTGGACCTGAACACTCTTAAAACTGTAGAGATGAGAGTAGATTTTAGGAGAAGCCCTTCCATTCTACCGCCTCTTAGATAACACAGTATCAACAGTAGAGACCTTCAGGTTTCTGGGTTTTATAATCTCCCAGGACTTCAAATGGACACCTAACATTAGAACCGGCACAGCAAAGAATGTTTTTCCTCAGAAAGCTCAGACTGCCCAAGTATCTGCTGATACAGTTCTAACAGGGGAATTACTGAGTCTGTCATTTGTACCTCTAGAATTGTCTGATTTGGCACAGCAACCAAACAGGACAGAGACAGACTTCAACGGATAGTTAGCACTGCAGAAAAAACAATTGCAAACAGTCTGCCTTCCATAGAGGGCTTGTATATTGCACAAACCAGAAAGAGGGCTGAGACTATATCTACAGACTCCCTCATATCCTGGACATAAACTGTTTCAATTTCTCCCCTCAAGACATCGCTATGGGGCATTGCATGCAAAAACAGCTAGACACGGAGATTGTTTCTCCTCCCATGCCATCACTCTGCTAAATACTTAACTCCCACAGCACTGTCTTATGTACATCTTTTAATGCACTTTTTTTTTAGCTTTGCAAAGATTCCTTTATTTTTGTTAACAAAGGAGATCACAGAATAACAAATATTGATAAAATCTTGGGTGAAGTAACATCAAAGTTACAGTGCCTATTGGTATTACTTTTCAAATGAAAGCCACAGTAATAAAGGGATCAGCAATGATTCACTATCAAAGTGTCATAAAATAATAACCAAACTTCCAATTTTCAAGTAACAAAAACAATTCAACTGTAGAACAACACCAAATTTCCCAAACAAGGTCTTGCCAATAGTTCCATATTTATCACTAAATTTGAAATATTGTGATATTTTAAGCTATATTGGGATATGGCATAGTTACCTATTCAACTATTTAACAAATATGGTAGAGTATGAGCAGAAGATTATTCTGCACAATAAATTTGAAAATGATTTGCCTCAACACAAAACAAACTTGTTGAAGTGAATATCCAGATTTTGTATTGTAGTTGAGAGTCTATAACTTTCACAGATCATTGCATCATGACAAAAACTAGGAAGAAATGGAAGGAATATTGCAAAAGTGTAAGAGCCCAGAAATGGACTCTATTATTCAGACAAAAATGAAACTCGATTCAAAGTTTTGAGTTGATTCAAACTGCTATGAAGTATATTTCTGAATTCTCATTCAGGCATACAAATATGCAATCTATAAAGAATTATGATATGAATACACATAAGCAAGTTATGCTTATTCCAGTTCATTCAAACCTATAGAACAAAGTTAGTGATTTTCTAAAGAGAATTCAATATATTTTATGAAATTGTCTTTTTAAAATGTTTACAGATTCCTGAGCCTCAAGACATTTCTGCCATTTCCTAGTCAATGTTTTAAAGATGGAAAATCTATTTTTTTCTTAATTTTTAAAAAAAGAAAGAAAGGGACACATCCTCATAGATAAAAATCTTAAAATACTGCAGAAGAGCATTATTTTATGATCAGAAGAAAATATATGGAGAATTGTGTGAATTTTTAAAGCTTTCAAAAAAAGAAAAACCAAAAAGTCTTCTCTAAAAAATAAAGGCCACATGATTAATTATTATCATTATGTTTTCAGAAAGGTTTATTCCACCCATTTTGCTCGTATTACAGAGTACAGAATGAAGCAAATCTGATGTAGTTTCCTAAAATCTTTTCACAGCTAGTTAGAAACAAGTGGAAGAGCCCTTTTGTTGTTACTCACAAGGATAAATCCCTTCAAAGATTTGCATTTCACCTGCAAATTCTCCTTCGCACTATTCTTTTCCACAATATAAGTACTCTGTAGTTTCCCTTTTACTTTGCATATTATACAGTATAACTTAACATGTTATATAAGAGCACTTCAGTCCCACAATGTAGGATTTGAACTTATATGAACATTTATGATGGCTCCAGAACATTTCAGAGGCTTACAAAAATACATTCAACTAAAGATTTATGTAAAGGGTTCTTTCTCTCTCTCAGTTCTCAGATTTTGTAACAAAACAAGGTAAGGAAACCAAATAGTTCCCAAAATAGTAAAAATGTTCTCCCCCTTTTTTTAAGTGGGTAACCCCAGAGAAGTATGGGGTTGTCCTTTAACCTGTTACAAACAAGAAGATCACTCTGGATTCCAGAAGAGCGTTCTCACGAGGAAGTGCTCATCTTATATCCCCAGTTATGAAAAATGGGATTTTCCTGCATTGATTGTTCTCAATTGTGAAAAAAGGTTGTATTTTCCAGAAATACAGTGAAACCTCAATTTAGTGGATACCTATTTAATGGATTTCAGATACAGTGAATCAATTTCTCTCTAGATTTTCTCCCAATTAATGGACAAGAATTTTCCATCCAAGTTAATCTAAACAAGGCCTGTAATTTTCAACAAGTATTACATCATTTGTGGCAGTATACATTATTTGCTCAGATAGCTAAATCACCAGGAATTATGTAATTAGACGTTTCATGGGCATTCAGGAGGAGCAAAGTTCATTCTGCAAACTGCACTGTTAGATCAAGGTTTCACTGAGTTTCAAAAACACACATATTTAAGAGTTATGCACATGAAGTTGCATACTTTACATTTTTATAAGTATTAAAGATCTACCATTTATTAGTCAGTCTTATAAATAATGCTAAGCAGAAAGAAAATTGTATCAGGGTATTCTTCAGTTTATAAAAGCAAACACCAAACAAAGTCTAAAGTGCAGACTATAAGTCATGATAATAAAGACAAAAGTGCAGCCAGATTTGCATCTATGTTTACAGTTACTATTGAACCCTACAAAAATTTAGCCAGTTTACTATATAAAAACTGCCATGTACTTCTTATCACAGTACATCTTCCAGCCACTTGGATCGTAAGTTTTGCTGAAAAGTCCAGCAGTCATAAGCAACAAATTAAATGACTCAGTTTCACAAACCTAAGATAATACTGCAGAAAATGAGAGGAAGTCACACAATGTTGATTCCTCCTCCAGAAAATGCAAGTGTCCTCTTGTTGCAAGATGTTGAATTGTTGCTGCTGGTCTGACTGCTTTTCACAAGTGATGTCTTCATTTCAATTTCACATGCAACTATGGCTGCATTCAATTCCATTTGAGCTCGGTGGACAACATAGAACATGAGGCCTATACTTATTACAATCTGTGAAGGAAGCAGATACAATTGCCTTGTTTAATATTTTCAGCTGCAATCATGGACATAAAAATATTTAAAGTACATCAAGAAAGTGAATTTTTAAAGTGGCCTTTTACTGCAATTGAACTGTCATGCACCCACACATTACCAAGCAAGATTGAGAGTCAAAAACACAGGTAGTCCTTGACTTACAACAGTTCATTTAGTGATTGTTCAAAGTTACAACAGCACTGAAAAAAGTGAATTATGACCATTTTTCACATTTATAACTTTTGTGACATCCCCATAGTCACATGAACAAAATGCGGACACTTGGCAACTGACTTATATTTATGACAGTTTGTCAAGTTTGTGTTTAATTAACCTCTCTATGTTATTTTCTTGTCTTCTTCCAGAAACTCCTTTTCAATTAAGGGGGACCCGCCTGTCAACTCTGAAGCTAGCCTGACTGGGGCCATTTTGACACACTGAAGAGGGATATGGAGGGGGGAATAGAGATGGGTGTTGTAATCAAAACAAAATACTTTCTCTTGGGAACCAAGGACATTCCTGCAGGTGCTCGGAAGGAGGACTCGAGTCACCTAGCAACTGGACAGTATCCTGATTGGGCCATGTGACTGATTGTTTTGAGAAAGTGACAAACTTTTACTTTTAATTAGGTGAAAACTGTGGGAATATTCACTAGCTGGACCAATCTGACATATCCAATAAACCTATTCTTTAAGAATATTGCCTGCCTCAGAATTTTGTTTGCTATATGCTATATGTATATAGCATACATATATGCTATATGTTATTTGGAACCCTGACACAGATGCAGTGTCCTGGGGTCATGCGAGTCCCCTTTTGTGACCTTCTGACAAGCAAGTCAATGGGAAATCCAGCAACCATGTTACTAACTTAAAAACTGCACTGATTCACATAACTGTGGCAAGAAAAGTTGTAAAATGAGAAAAAACTAGTTTAACATATATCTCACTTAGTAACAGAAATTTTGCGCTCAATTGTGGTCATAAGTTGAGGACTACCTGTACCAATATTGAAGACTGCTCTTGGCAACAGCTGACAAAAGATATACAATTAATTATGTCTGATATAGATACATGGCCAATCTTTATCAACACTCTAAGAATAGTTTAAGTTAAATAAACATTTAAGCTAAATTTTAATTTAGATGAAAAAAAATCCATATCTAGTTTAAAGTAACAAAATTTACAGCTAGTTATAATGTGATATAGAAAAGAAGAGCTTGAAATTACTGTATAATACTGCAGGTTTGAATTTCATTTCTGCCATGAATTTACTAGGCAATTTAGGCTTAAACAAACAAACAAACAAACAAAAACAAAACAAACAAATTTCAGGTCTAAAGAGTGATCTTGGCATTTGAACAGCTCTCAAATACTAAAACATTAATGCCATTTCAAAAGACATACTGTATCTTCTTACAGAATACAAATAAAATTTGTTTCAACAGAGTAATATTATCTTTTCACAGAAGCCATATATTGATTTAACTAGGCAAAAATTATTTAGAAAGACTTGCACATGTCACTGAACTACCTGATGTTCCTACGTATCATTCACAATGCCACACGTACTAATATTCAGATTAAGCATCTGACTATTATGTCATATATTCAAAAGTAAGTAACATATTTTCCCAACTTGGCATGGGCTGAGATTATGTAATTTGGAGGATGCCAGTTTGGAAAGTCTAGTTAATGAATGACCATGCATTCTGCATAGAAATATTTTCAGTCAATCTCAGATTTTTACCCCACTGCAAAGGTTCCCTAGGTGTCGCATCCTTCACCGAACCTAAGTGCTGCCAAGGATCACATAGAAAATGACTTTAATACAGGAAGTCCTTAATGATATTCAAATTCAAAAAATGACTTTAAATACAGGAAGTCCTTAATGATATTCAAATTAACAATGGCCTACAAAAATATCAGTTACAATCTAAATTCAAATTTATCACCCTGCCCCTGCAGTCACAATTGCAACTTGCGCACTTAGCAATAGGCTCACATTTCCAATTAGCTGCAGTGTCCCGTGATCATGTTATTCAATTTGCTATGGGTTAAACTGGAATCGCACTTATAACTGAGTGACTCAACTTATGATCGCATTACTTGACACATTACCATAATAAGAATAGTCATAAAATTAGTCAGGTCATGTAATTACTCAACCTACAACAATTTAAAATGGAAATTGTGGTCCCAATTATGGCCATAAGTCAAGGACTGTCTGTAAAATGGAATCTAATAGGAAACTGCTCCCAACATTTTATTATGTATTCCTTCTTAAAGTTTTACCTATACTTATAGAAGATTTGTCCAACTTATAAAAAATGTAAGTTATTGTCATACATAGTTTTGCCATATATGCTAACACTAACTGTCAGGAAATTTCTCCTTAATTCTATGTTGCTTCTCTCCTTGATTAGTTTCCACCCATTGCTTCCTGTCCTGCCCTCAGGTGCTTTGGAGCCAAATAGTTTTTTCTCCTCAAGCATGAGCATTTCAATCAAAATTTAAGAATTAGCCTTTCTGTTAGGCAGATTATTCAGATGGACTGAGAAACTTCTATTTATGGAAGGATCCAATTGAATATGTTTAACAACACTTATAATGAAGTAGCAAATTCCACACAACACTATGGGATATTAAATACTTTCAGTAAGGGTGGGCAATATGCTAGATATTTTGTACTTCAATTTCCATCAATATAGCCAAGGTAAGAAGTTCCAGTCCCAAATAGCAAGCAAGTACCACACTGGTTTATAAAAATTAACCTAAAATGCTTTGAGAATAGATTACTGAGTGAGGTCGAAACAATTTACCTGTAAACTAAAAATGAAATAACCGCTAAAACTTTGTTCTGCAATAACATCTTCCATAGTGCGCAAGGTAGTTCCCAGGTAGGAGTTTAAAAGTTGAGTTGGAAGTAATCCAATGGAAGAAGCCATCAGGTAGTTTGGTAGTGAAAGATCTGTGATCTAAACAAAAGGAATACATATAAATTATTCATTAGAGAAGCAAGTTTTTTCACTCGTGCTGAAATGACAGCAGTTTAACAACCCCACATTTCAAGAAAGAGAAAAGGGGGGAGAGAAGCATCTGACTTATGCTTTAACACAATTTGTCCATCTTATGTTTATTCAGAAAGCTAAAGAAGTTTGCCAAAGCTATATAGTAGTTTCAAGCTGGAGCATATCCTGGATCCCAAAGCAGAAAAAGATAACTTTTAGAAATATTTTTCATTCATATAAAGGCCTTTTGTACATGCCAGCCTAGAAAGAAGCATCATGGCAACCTGATGCTTCTTGAAGATTACCATCATGGCAATTTCAGAATGGAAATTTTTTAGCTGTAGTTCTACAGAATTCTTTCCCTTACTCTGGTATATTTTATGGGGGGGAAATATAAAGTTTACATTTACTGCTGTATTTTGATCTGCTGTCTCTTCTTTAATGTTGATGCCATTTTACTGTATTGTTTTGCAACTTTTTGATTGTGGGGTTTATTTATTAAGAGATTGTACCATTTTATGACACTTGATACATTTTATTTTTTGCATGCGATTATTAAATTGAAATAGAAGCTGCTATGGCTGCTTTTGATGGAGCAAATGCTTTAATGCAGGGTATTCAAGAAGATATTTGTGAAGTGAGCAAGAGTTGGATGGTGCTGTGCCATTCTTCCCATAAGCTTCTTTGCTGTGTGTCAGAGAGGGTACAGCATCCATTCTCACCCTACATCTCTCTTCGACTGCTACTGCTAAAAATCAAGGGCGTGATCTTGCATTGTCTTAATCTAGGAAACTAATTTAAATCCTACAGTAGGCCTAAAGTTATTTTTTTAATTCCTTAAAACCTCAGTTTTCCTTAAAACACAGGAAAATTTAATGAAATAGGTTCACACCGTATTTATCATTACTCACTAACTATATTCAAATGTTAAGTACATTTCCTGCCAAACTATCCAACCCTGCTACCGATATATGCAGCAAGAGCTAAAAAACCACTTTTTAAAATCCGTGTTTTTCTAAATAGGTTTTTCTCACTTAATTATATATATGTTTTATAGATTAGATTGCTATAATTTAGTGGTGTTTATTTATGTGAGGTAAATATTGTTTTGTAATTATTTTAGCAGATAATAAGGATCCTGAGGGCCCACTTATTATAGCTTCAAATTTTACTGTAATGACTAAAGAATCTATCCAGGATAACACATTTTGATAATTTTGAGAATCCTATTACGGAATCCAAACAGAGAGTTTAATATGACAATACATGATTTAAATTTTCAAGAAAGAATAAACTTAATTTCTTATTTCAAAATACATAAGCTTTTTGCAAAAATGTTTGGAAATGGATATTTAGTTCCATGTAGAAATAAACATAATCTTATGCAATTTTACAGCATACTCCAGAATCTCTAGCCATTCTTGCTTCACAAATTTATGAAATAAATATATGCTTACATTTCTGTATATATATCAAAGATAATAAGATCACTTAGCATAAAACTCTACATAATCATTTGTAGGGTCATTGTAATTAATTAATTCAATACAATTATTAATTTAATTAGTAATATTATCAATTTTCCACTGTATCACTTTTTAAATATTGCATTACGAATTCTGAAACTTGTTAATCAAAGTTAGTACACATCGAGCAGACAAAAACAATGTATGGGGATGTATGTAGGTATGCATGCTATAACTCCCCACTCCAGCAGGCTCTGGACAACTTAGAAAAGCCAGATAGTTTTATTTAAAAAAAAAGAGTTTGGTGAAGTGGATAAGCTGTTGGTCTAGAAACCGGAAGACTGTGAGTTCTAATCTCGTTTTAGGCATGAAAGTCAGCTATGTGGCTTTGGGCCTGTCACTATCCCAGCCCAACTCACCTCATAGTGCTGTTGTTGCGAGGGACGAGGACAGGACAAGGAAGAATTAAGTATGTTTGCTACCTTGAATTATTTATCAAAATAATAAAGGTGGAATAAAAATCTAAATAAAATATAATATAAGACAGTCAGCCTGGAGAGAAACTATCATAACAATAATAGGTAATAGGACTTTCCTGCCAGAAAGTCAATAGGAAAATTAGCAGGGAAGGTCATAGATGTCTGGAGAATGTCCCCTCTACCTAATTCTGCAGGTGCAGACTAATTTTGCTGACTACTGACTGCCGACTGCCAGCAATTTGGCAATTTGAGTCTCACTGGTTCAAGGTTGACTCAGCCTTCCATCCTTCTGAGGTCGGTAAAATGAGGAACCAGATTGTTGGAGGTAATAGGCTGACTCTGTAAACGGCTTAGAGTGGGATGTAAAGCATTGTGAAGCAGTATATATGTCTAAGTGCTATTGCTACTGGCTCACCCTACCCCAGCCCCTCTGCACTTGCAATGCAACACTTGCTGGCCCATGCTGATACTTGCTGTACCTCTCTTGAGCACTTGTGCACCCCCTTATACTCTCCCCAATCCTTACCATATCTTCCTCACACCCTTGCATCCTCAGTGAGCCTTGCACCTTTACACATCCTTACACCCTCCCAGTTTTGTTGCACCTCCCTCACATCTTTGCACATCACTGTGGTCCCTCCCTGAGCCTCATCAAGCCTCCCTCGCACCCTTACACACTGTTCCTGAGCTTCACCATGCCCCGTTCGCATTGTCCCCCACTCAGCAGCGGCCATTTACTTGCCTGACATCCTGCTTGTAAAGCTACCTGGAACTTGCAACTTCTTGCCAGCTTCTTCATTGACCTGGTTGTGGGAAACTAGCAGGAAGTTGTCTTGTCTAGTAGGGATTCGGTTAATGATTGTAAATGGGAAGGCAAGGATTCCTGTCGCTAAGTGATCTGGTTGCAAATTATGACCACAACTCTTAGCAACAGATTTTCCAGTCCCAGTTACTGTTCTAACTCAAGGACTACCTGTAGGTTTCAACTCAGAAATAATACAGCAACAGCTTAAGCTTGAAATTTTAAGGTTCATATTTAGTAACTGGTTATATGAAGTTACTCCACTGAATGCAGGAATACTAATTATCTGAGTAGATTTATAAAGATTTTGTCTTTTTTTTGGAAGATTGATGCATTTGGCCAGATTTTGATGTGGGCTTGTCTACTGCTGTCTTTTTACTTAGAGGTTAGCATATCTGCTTTTGATAGACCCAAAATATGTAATTCTATTGGGCCAATGGTCTTTTGAGCTTTCTTTTTCTATCTTTCTATCTTTCAAATTAACAAAAATAAGTGATAACAAGCTTTGCAATTTATAGTTCCATATGTAACAAATTAATAACATGCTTAAAGACAATTCATTTCATAAATGTAATTAGCCTAAGTTATACTTTTACATTTAATTACAGTTATACTTTTACATTTAATAAATGTAAATAATAATGCTCTTCTGAAGATCACACATGAACCAGCTGTCCTTTATCACTTCAGGGAATAATATTGTTAAATATATGAAAACCTTAAAACTCCTTGACTATCTTAATTCTGTACGGTTTGAAGTTTACAATTAATTCTTTTAAAATATTTTTTCCAACGTCCTTTAATGTGGTGCATATAACTATGATTTGAAGCTGGTAAGAAGTCTGCTCTTACTGTACTGCAATAGCTTGCAGAATTTCTTGTTTAAATGTTGCACCAATTATTTCATTACAACCCTGTCATGCACACAATAACTGCCTTTTTACGATTTTGTAATCCCTTAAATCGGGGCAGAGTTGGGCGACTCAATGGAACTGAGCGTTTACTGGCCCGATGCCCTTCCTGATACCATACAGAGTTCGCAGTAGATTGTTTCTTTGCACCCTACAGACAATATTAACTTCAATTATCTATTCTATGCAATATGGTTTTATAAAAGATTTTCAAGCCTAACATAATATTAGATTATCCCTTGATATTTTAGATACTTGCTCAGAAAACCTGGAGTTGGCAGTGGAGGTTTTGATGGATGTCGAAAAATTCTTGATATGCCAGTTTAAATGTGCAATATTCTTGATATGCAATATTTTAATCCCTCAGCAAGGTAATTACAACTGGAATTATTTACTCACACATCAAGATATCCTGAGGAAGTTGAATAAAAGATGTCCTTGTCTTGGGTTGAGAGAGATGGATTGGCCCAAGGTCACCCAGCTGGCTTGGTGGGAAATTGTTTCAATTACTTGAGAATAATTACCCCTTTTTTCAATTACTTGAGAATATCCCCTTTATTTTAGTTTGGATTTTGTCAATTTTTAAATTTTAGTTTACTATTAAAGATATTTAAAATTCTAAAGATCCCAAAGGTGCTTTTTCAAGAGGCAACTGGACTAAAAGCACCTTTGGGACAATCATGATCTAGATGACTGAGAAGCTCCATAGACAAAATCCTAAAGGGCTTATAGGAAAATATTATTGTAAATTAGTATTACTGAAGGATGGATATATGTAAGTCAATATTCCCATTTAGGAATATTTAGGGAGATCACCAAATAAAGTGTTTCCTGGAAGAAAGATAGGTGACAATGTGCTTGAGAAGCCATTATTTCATAGAATGGAAAGTGAGACCAGGGTGTCAAAACTTAGATGACTTCTGGGAAAGGAGGTTTGAGTTTGAGATCTCCACCATACATAATTGTTTAATTGAGAACTGAATTAAATTTGTTTAATTTTATTTGCTTAAATCTGAATTACTGCAAAGGGGATTTGGGATTGTCTAAAAATTAAGATCAGTGGGACATTTAATTAAAACAATTTTTTATTGAAAACTTTTTGTCCCAGATGCATTTCAAAATCCTGAATACCATCACTGAAATGTGTTTTCAGTTATTTTAAAGTACTTTGGAATAAAGTATTGGAATATCCTACATTCATAAATCGATGAATAAGAAAGAGTCTTAAAGAACATTAAGCATGTTACTTAGAACTTCAGGATGAGAATCATTCAACTTTTTTTTCATTTTTATTGGATACTTCAAAGAATGCATTTAAATAATTTTTGTCTACTTTGAACTAGTTATACAAAATGACAGACACATTTACGCTAATATGTATATACTATTATTGTTCTAATTTTGGTTGAGTATCTCTTAGCTGTTAATGGGGCTTTGAGGAGAAATATTTAAGGCATGAATATGATTTGAATCATATATCACCATTTTGAAACATATTAATATTGAGAGAACTACAGATTTACCAGGCTACAATATAGCAAAAAAGCTTATGTATGAAATGCCACTCTCAATTATAATCTTGGACTGATGACTTAAATTCACTCTCTGTTTATAAACTGGCATTTTACTGATGTAATGGAAAGATTGATCAATATTATTCCATCTGCTCAAGATTTAATACTTTTTTAATATGTTTTTTTTAATTGTACAACTTTCTTTTTCTTTCACTTTTTCTTTTTTATATCTTTTTTTCTCTATTTGTGTACACTAAGCCAAAAAAAGAAATGAAAACACATTTTGTATATTAATTGCACTACAAGCATGACAACAGGGATAGCCTTCCATAAGCTCCTACAATTTCCCAAATAAAACCTTTTTACATTTCTTCTGGTAACAAACAACCCAGGCTTCTCAATCAATCATAAAATGTAAGCTACTTCAAGGACCAAACACAAGTACTAAATATATACTCATCCTTTGCCTTGAATGCAGGAAAATACAGAGGTGTTATGTTACAGGCCAAAACAAACTATTCATTTTAGAAAAATATAAAAAATGTACCAAATTAACCTTCATACAATACAGAACCATCGCAAAATTGGCTTTCAGATTTTTTAAGCACAATTTCTTGTTAAGTAAGGGAGAGACAAATTGATTGTTAAGTTAAAACAACTCCTACATCAGAATTGTTTTGGAAGCTCCTTTGTGATGGATCACATTATGTAAAATATAAAAGCCATATATTGTCTCCTAAATAATAAGTAGAATAATAGTCTACCAATATCTAAATATGTACTGCTCTCATTGGTTAGGAAGGGTATGCTAACAGAATTGTAAAAATGTTAAAAACCACAGCTTTCTGATAATCAGAATCAGATAACTGATAGCAAGAAAGCATAATTTAACCCGTTTTCCGCCTATATTTCCTTCTGAATAGCAGAGCTTTATTTTTTTTCTAGCTGCAAGAATATTTAGCAACGTTTTCTGTCTCCAGGAAGTAAAACTACTGTACTGTACACCACAAGAAGTGGTGCTATTTGACAGAGATTTGAGAAAAGGATAACACCTAAATATCCCTCTCCTCTTGTTTCTCAGTGTCAAAGTTACATTCAAGGAAGCTTTCCCATTGTGGGTTATCATTACAGGCATTTGCAGGGAATATCTGATCTATATTGATCTTCTTTGAACAATCAGTGCAGATTTAACTCTTCCAAAATACTTTTCCTAGCTCTACAATTGATTGATAAACCAATTATTTGCAACCTCTTTGTCCTGTAACTGGATCTGAACTGGTGGGAGATTGGATAGGCAATCTCGCAATATCTAGCTCTTCTGAACTATAAGGTGCACAATCCTGTGCAAGATGAGGCTGGTGGGAGCTCTACAAGACACCTGGAGAGTAGCAAGCTGCTAAACCCTAAGCTGGAATCGGCACTGGATTCAAGAAGGAGCCTTTCGCTTGCAGTTTGTTTGTTAAACCAGGCACATCCAGAGCTCCTTGACAGTTACTCACAGAGAAGAGCGCATTTTGAAGTCCAAAGGGTATCGGTGTGAGCCTAGCCAAGGCCACCACCTTGAGGCCGCTTCCTCCTTCCACAACGCGGATGACGGCGCTGAGCTTCTCGCTGCCCTGGATTCTCGCCAGCACCCATCGGGCCAGGATTTTCTTGCAGACCACGTGAGAGATGAAGGTGCCGATCACGACACCCAGAACCATGAGACCCATGCCCAGCACGAAGCCGTAGAGATAGCCGGCGGCCACGTTGAGTAAGATGTAGCCCCAACCGCAAGGGAAGGACACCACGATGAAGCCCACGGTGAAGAGAAGCACGCCGGCCAGGCTGTCCAAGCTCTCGGCCCAGAGCATCAGGTCCCGCAGGTACTGGCGCACCAAGGCGAGCGAGGCGAAGCAGAACATCGCCAGAAAACAGACGCTCAGGCAACTCTTGCACCAGCAGGTGCCCAGCAGGCATCCCGAGCAATGCCACGTCCGGCTCTCCCCCAAACCGTGTCCCGCTTCGGGCAGCTGGCAGAGCAGGAGCTCCACCGACGGTTCCTGAGGAGGATGAGGCGGAGGGCAGTGATACAGCCCGTTCTGCTCCCCAAACAGCAGCTGCTCGCCGGCCGCCCCTCTGCTCGCCGCTTCCGTCGGCTCGCCCGCGGCTCCCAGAGGCTGCAGCCAGCGGTTCAGGTCTTGCCGGGCTCCCTGAGCGAAGGCGTGCTTGGTCGCCCGCGAGAGCAGCTGCAACGCGGCGGCCCCGGAGCCCCACATTGCCGGCCGGCGTCTACGGCGAGCTGAGCGCGGCGAGGCGGAGGAGGCGGCGCCGCCGGCGGGCGAAGGTCGAGGGAGAGCTGCGCCTTCCCCGTTTCGCTGGATGAAGACGCGGCCCGTCGCTCATCGCCGCCGCAGCCGAGGAAGGCGCCGGGCTGTTCTCTTGCACGGCCAGCCGCAGACGGCGGTCTCGTTTTACCCGGCGGTTAAGCGGA
>JANHFT010003742.1:0-17258 GCA_032467955.1 Pseudoxenodon macrops
AGTATAAGACGCACCCAGATTTTGGCCCGCTTTTTGAGGGTAAAAAGGTGCGTCTTATACTCCGAAAAATACGGTAATTCATTTATTTTTTTATTTATAGTAATTTACTATAAATTGCATTTTCAACAGAGCTTGAGTAAGACAGCCAAGGTGCTATAACCTAAAATAGCTCCTCCTTTTACATTCAATAACATGTTGCTATTATTGGTAGTGGTGGGGTGGTAATATATCTATAGTATGGCATCCGAAGCCTCAGGATGTTGAGTCTCTCCTGCTGTGGCCCAATGCTGGATAATATTTTGTTTTTATGTAAAAATTTCTCTTTAGGTCTGTAAACTCTATTGCAAATATTGGCAGAATAAACAATATAAACTAATAATAAACTGAGGGGAAAGCCTTGTGTGAAGAGGAGCTGATCATTTTTTTTTATAGCAATAATAAGCATAGAACATGGATGTACATGTTGTTTGAGACACTGGAATATGTTTTCATATTCGAGTCTTAACAATTCATATAATCAGTTGTTACTGGAAAAATGATTGTTGATACACTATGAAGCATTAATTACGAAGGCTATGTTGCATATTGAACTGTGGTTACCTATACCATATTCTTTGCATCATCAATCGTTTGGATTTTTGTGTTACAAGATAAGAGACGGTGTCTGTATAATGAGAATGCTTCTTAGCTAAGAAAATATTCCTAAAAGCATAAGCCAGAAGCATCTGATTAGACTTTTTAAAAACAGGATGGTATCTATAAGTTGGTTGCCCCTGTAACGATCTGGACTAGATTTAGTAGCTACAATCAGTAGAAATGGGAATTTGGCTTTTGTCATACATACATGGTTATTTCCAGATTGAATTACATGATGTTTTTTGTACAACTTCTTTTGAAAACTGAACATTCCAATTGTTCAGCATGAAACAGCCAGATTGTTAACTGATCACAGAGAACATACTGTGCCTATTTTATGTAAGTCTAACCAATCCACAGTTATATTCCAGGCACAATTCAGAATACTTTAATTTCGTCTTTAAAGCCAAGTGTTCTAGACTACAGCACATGCCTATTTCCATATATGCTTCCTCATTTCTTAAGAACATATAATAATGTTCCAGCTAGTGCTTCAACGTTCATATACTAAGACAGCTACACAGATCTACCGCCCATGGTAGCATACAACAAATGCTGTGGGAGTTTTTTATTTAAGAGAGAGACTCGTCATCAAAGTATATAAGAATTGACTTACAAACTATATTTAATTAATTGTGTAATTTTAATACGTAAGTATTAAATATTAGTATAGTTGATATTTTAATTAAATCAGAGGTTGTTTGCCTGTTGTATTTCTGCCTGTTGTTTGGATTGTGGTCTTTAGCATGACATCCATTCAGGAAGTACTCAGTTGGTCTCCTTAAAAAGTTGCATCCTTGGTCTAGGATCGTGGTAGTAAGAAGAGAGACCTTATGCAGTATTTCATTGCTAAGTTGAGAACAACTGATAGAATGGAGAAATATCAATCAGAAAAATATGCTAAAAAGTAGAACTTTTTCATGCTGTCTAAAACTCAACATTATCAGAAGGTGATTGACAGAATAGGAATAGGTGTGTTTTCATTTCTGATTTTTTTTAAAAGTGAAAACCAAAATATTTAATAGTTTTATCAATATGTATGTTCCATTCAAAGACTATCCAATAATATATAGAACATATGAAAGCATGCTGTAATATTGAAAGAATTATTTAATTTCTATGGCTTAGAACACATTTGAATACAAAGGAAAGTAGATTTTTCATCATAATTGGAGAATAACTGTATCATATTTTTGCTCCCACTCTATTTTTTAAACTAATGTTTTATTTTTAAGATATGACATTGCTGTTTCTCTTTTGCAAAGATTTGTCAGTTCTGCTTTGTTTAAAGGTGATTTTGAACATCTTTTGGTAAATTAAATTTAAAACATGATTGCTAAAATAAAATAGCATGAAAAATACTTAAAACATTTAATCAAGGAAATATTTCTGGGATGGATAACTTTTTTAAAGTCCAAAAATCTTTATAAATCTTTATTAATGCTTGGCAAATTTAATTAAACATTTTAATAGTTTTCAAAATCTATTCATAATCTTTTAAAGCTTTTAAGAGTAGATATTTTTCTTCATAAAGTGTGCAGAATCCTTCACATTTGTTTTACTTTTTTAATGAAAAGTGTTCAAGTCATAATTAAAGCTCCTATTTTTTTACAGCGTTGCAGGAGGGGAACTCTTTGATTTTTTAGCTGAAAAGGAATCTTTGACTGAAGAGGAGGCCACAGAATTTCTCAAGCAAATTCTTAATGGTGTTAAGTATCTGCACTCTCTGCAAATTGCACATTTTGATCTTAAGGTACATTGAACAAGCAGCCTTTTCAAACCTGGGAAATGCTACATAAAATACCCCTACAGAATAAATCCAGAATAAATGCTAGTTTTGTTCAGGAAATCAAAAGATATTTTAAAGGTTCTTTATATGCCAAGACTATAATAGATTGTAATGGAATATTAGATAAAGTAGGATAAAATGGATTACTGATTACATTTATGGAGCCATATCTTCATGGATATTCTGTACACAGTATACATTGGGAAATATGTATGTGTACAGTATGTCTGCATATAGTTGTATATTAGTATTTGTCCAACTTCATTTTATTAGAGATTTAAAAAAATCCAGGAGAGGCATCCTCAAGTGTGATCAAGATGGGATAAATGATGAAATGCTTACTTACCACTTTTGTATGTACAATGTCTACTCAAGAGATAAAAGTTGCATCACAACTGTGCAATACTACTATTGTCATTTTGATGAAAACCTCAATTCTGCAGACACCTCCTGTCAAGAAAGGGCTACCATAAGAACTTATCAATTGTTGTTGTTTTTTTAAATAATGTATGACTGTGATTTGGAAATGCTCACATACAATCAACATTTTTCCTTGAAGCCTGAAAACATAATGCTGCTGGATAGAAATGTACCAAAACCACACATCAAGATCATTGACTTTGGCTTAGCACACAAAATAGATTTCAGCAATGAGTTTAAGAATATTTTTGGAACACCTGAATTTGTTGGTAAGTATTGGATGTCATTATTTTGCTACTATTAAATTTGTCTGATAGTTTTAAGCAGATATGTTCTTGATCGTCCATCTTTTTTATTAATTAATGTTTTTACATTTTTGATTAATTTAGTCCTGTTTTTGTCCTTTGCTTTCTGTACTGAGATTAAAGATGGGTGATTGGAGACAGAGTTCAACTTCTTTTCAGTGCATGTATAGGTATAGGTAATTCCTTGTAGACATTGTACATTCATGTATATTTTTGCAGTCTGAATGTTACACAAATGTGTTAGCCTTTCTTATTGTACAGATACCTACATTTAAAATGCCAAAAAAGTATTACTTATATCCTGATTCCCAAAATCTGCTTGGACACTTATTCTAACTATCTGCCATATATGGATGAGGAAGATAATAGAATTAATGTTATCAAACTTCATTTGTTGAGGAAAAGCAATGAAGAGAGCTGAAAATATCCTATCCAGAGTAGCTATTTTACCACTGTATGATGCAGAGTTCTAGATTGTGGGGGCCCTTCTTAACATTTCCAATTAGAAATTCAATTTCTTAGTTTTTAGCATTAGATATGATGCTGTATTGAAGATTGAATTAAGCTACAGTTTCCATAGAGTCTCATAAATAATTCCTTGTTGTTCAACATCACCACAGTATAGTATATTTCCTGAGATATGTCATCAGGGAATCCGGAGTTTAATTTTAATTATGAACTGATTATACTCCATTCTGTTTCTTCTCTACATTTATCCTTATAATCTGTATCTGGAATAAGTAACAGATTTGGATAAGAGTAATTCCATACAAATAAAACTCCTGTTGATTAATGATTTATGAGTTTTGGGTAATGGTATTCCTTCTGTTTTGGATGGATTTAATCAGGTGCTGGACTTTCAACTGAAACAGAGCATGTAGTTTATTTTGTAAGATTTTTAGTGATGTACCAGTTGCATTCCTTTTTGGAGAAACATAACATGGCTAGTTACCCAATCTCTATAATAACGTCCACACTAGATTACTATAATGTAGCCCTTGGGGCATCTCTTGAAGATCATGTAAAATATTCTGGCTCTCCCCAGATATTTTGAGATTAGAGCCCACAGAATTCGTAGATATCATGGACTATGTTTCATCGTATCTGGGTTGAATAAGGCTGATCAAGAAACTATTTTAGAAGATACTAGTTTAATTATTTAATATGAATTCCCTACACATACTTATGATGGTAATAAAATAGCTTACTTATTACAAGTTTATACATGGAATTAACTAAAGAAATTGCTTTGATATGTGTGGCCTAGGAATTTAGAAACCAGCTGTTCAACAGCTAAACCTAATATTGAAGGCCTTGTACTATATTCCACAACTTCTGATATTAGAACTGAGGGAATAACTGGCATCTTATTTATAGATTTGTCATTCTGTGATTTCGCTTATACTTTTCTTACTTTCTCAAGAATCAGAGAAAGCATGTCCTGTCCTAAAAAGCTGCAATATGATATGTGGGTCTGTCCATGATCACAATGCCAGCTTGCTCTGCTTTTCCATTGTATTATTTGGAGTTGAGACTAGCTCTTTTGTTAATTTAAGAGATAATTTAAAACATATTTATTCAGTTTAGATTTTTGTTCATGATTCAGGATGACGTAAATTTAATTTTACATATTGTCAATTACCAAGAACCATAAAATGGATGTGGCAGCACATTTAAATAAATAAGATAAATAATATTGGCTATTATGATAGGAGCTTTTTTATATTAAGGATGAAAGCTTTTGATGCTATTGCTAGAGATTTTTGGAAGATAGTATTTGTTTAGTTAATTTAGGTATCAAATTATTCCCTAAATTTATCATAAGAAAGGGATTAATATGTGATTGAGGATAAATCCTGTTAACTATATTTCATTTTAATTATATGAATGAATAAATGAATAAATAAAATTTAACTTTGAGTGTTGCCTCAAGTATTGTCTTACAGCGTGCTATGCCTATTGTGTATTTAAAAGTGTCAGTTGTGAAAAGGTGTTTATCTTGTTTTGCCTGTTCGTTTTTCTTTCACTAGCTGTTCAGTAGGTTTGAAACTTTTTTAATGGAACTGGGTATGTTTAATTTGATTTGAGGAACTTCTTGGATGTAAATCTCTACTAAAATTATCATTTGATATCATTTGAATGATTCAAATGTGAATCATTTGAAAAAAGAACTACAGACTGACAGCAGGAAAGTTTATGATATTGAGGTGGAAAACATAGCTGAGTAACAAAAAATAAGATAGAAATAAAGAATTGATACCTTTTTTTTAAGCTGAAAACAATTTAAAATTAGAAAATATAAGAATTGAAGTAAGGTGAAATTAAAATGTCTGGATGTTTAAATACAAATATAAATTAGTATAAAGCAAAAGCACAAAGAAGTGGAGGCAATATACAATTTTAAGTTATTATCCACTGACAATAAGCCACTGTGTATCAAATCTGTCATAAATATTTCTAAAATAATTCGATTTTTTAAAATAAGATGAAATGACAATGCAATATGTTCTTATAATACAGTACCTACAAGCAGAAAGAAACAATGCATAAATATATTTTGCAAAAGATTGACAGATTTCTGTACTTATTTTAGTACAGCAAAAGCAAAATAAGAAAGTGCCACCTAAATAGGAAACGGCAAAGAAGATTGCAAGATGCTGTTACCTGCCAAGAGCCTGCAGGTAGCAGCAGCTGGCCTGGCCTGCAGCGGGCTTCCATTTGCATGGTGGGCTGGGCACCAGGCTGAGGCCTTCAGAGCTTCCTCCATCCTCTGATGCACTTTCACATTCCATTTAACATGCACAATCACTTACTGATCACAACTGGGAAAGCTTTGCTTAATGACCAAGATTCCAGTCTATAATTGTCACTAGTCGAGGACTACCTGTAGTTTTTCCATATGTTTTAATAAGAAGAAACAAGTTATTACACACAATAAACTAAAATTATAAATTGAAATCTAATTTCATACACATACATACACACACACCAAAAAAAACCAAGAACATCAGAAAAACAATATAAGCAAAATAACAATACAGTATAGTAAGCATTTAAGAGAATATTTTCTATATATTTTCAATGTATAGTCTCTATTGCCGTATGAATTGCCTATTCGCAGTTTGTAGGACTTAGTCCTGCTGAATTCGGTAAGGTTTCCTCTCTGGTAAGCATGTGTTTATAAAATTTGAGCCTTAATAAGATGCCCAAATAAAACTAAAGTGGATCTTGCCACATAATCAATAAAAATGTGACATTTGAGAGTAAATGTACAGATTTATGGCAAATTTCAATTGAACAGTTGTTAAAGTTTCAATCAGGATATATTGAACAAATGCTTACTGCAAGCATACATTTTTATTGATCTAAACCAATATAGCTTTCTTAAAATTGGTATAAATTGTTCCAGCATTTTTATCTCACTCTTTCTAGAAAGTGGAAATTAGATTCTATATATTGTTTATAACTAATAAATGTATTTGTTAATATTTCAGCTGCCATACAGAACAAATATTAATATCAAACTCTGCTCTATTATTTATGTGGTGTTTTTTTTTAAAAACACTAACAATACTTTATTTCTTAGCTCCTGAAATAGTAAACTATGAACCACTTGGTCTTGAGGCAGATATGTGGTAAGTTCTCAATTTTTTTCTGGCACTTGTTGGTAATTTTTATAGGAGGATTTTAGCACTGAAAAATACTTTTCTCCTTCTCCCATATTTCTTTGCAGGAGCATTGGTGTAATAACTTACATTCTGTAAGTATTAACAACCTAATGTGTGTTGTTTTGTAATTACCTCAATATTATTCAGTCCTGTAACTGATAATCTCATCTGTTTACAGCCATAGAAATACTCTTATGAAATTTGCTTGAAATACTTGCAGAAATACTTACTATATGGAAACATACTTCAGTATATAGTGAATAGAAAGTGTAAACTGTATTAAGTGTTATTTTGATATTTGTAACTTGTTATGTCTTAAATGTACTTTTTCATCTCTGTGAAGTGAGAAACCTGAATATTGTTAGATTCTAGTCCAGCCAGCACAGAAAAAGGGTCAGAGCTTTAGGGTATAATCTGAAGGAGGGCCATTGATTTTCCATTTCTAAATTATGATTTTAAAAACAGATATAAATTACTTTAAGTACCTCCACATGTTGGTTTAATGATTAAATAAACCTATTTGGAAATTGTTAAAAATATTGGTGCTTGGTTTCCATTTAGAAATAAAGATGGTGGTGGTTACAGTAAAAGTCTATTTTGAATGAAGCAGGTAATGAGTCCACCATTTTAGGTGCCTCCAAAATGAGCATTTTAATCGAGCATCCTTTTTCATTGTAAATTTGATGAAAGAGATAAACAGAGGAGGAAACAGCTTGTTGAAGCAGCAGAGGACAACAGTGTGGTTAAGACTAGAGAACAGTGGTTCAACAGGAGACTTGCTTTGCCTCTTTTAAATGAGCTTGTGGTGTTTTTTTAAAGCAACATACAGAAGAAATTTTCTGTATTTTAAAAGGCAAGATCAATTTGGGGGGAATCTGTCTACCACTTTTGGCCTGAGTAGATGCATTGAGCACCACTAAAACTAGAACAGAAGAAAACAAGCTGTGATTTTCCACCACCCAACTTTTTCTATGTGAAAGTGAGGGAAGTGGGAATGTTTAAAGTAATGTTAATCAACTTGAATTGAAATTATTACATGGCACATACATTTATTTGACAGATGGAGATAAAAATAATATATTTGCTGTGGACCATTCCATTACGTGGCTGTTTATAGTCACAGCATAGCCATGTTAAACTTATACCTCTGTTTCTTTATTTATTCCAAATACTCTTTGGAATTTACATTGGCCTGAGCATTGCTGATTTATGTATTTTTTAATTTAAGAATAATTTTTTATTTCAGCATATTTATTTGGCCCCCAACTCACTCTCAGTGACTTAAAAGTCATTAAAAAAGATAAAAACCCAATATAAAAACAATAATAATAATTTACTGACATTTATATTACCTCTGCTCCAAATAGATTTTAGAACTCAGATGTTTCTGTTCAAGTCATGCAGCATCATATTTACTGTGCCAAAATTAATTTTTGCAGATTAAGTGGCGCTTCGCCATTTCTTGGAGAGACAAAACAAGAAACGCTAGCCAATGTGTCTGCAGTGAATTATGACTTTGAGGAAGAATTCTTTAATAATACAAGTGCTCTAGCTAAAGATTTTATAAGGCGACTTCTAATAAAGGACCCAAAGTGAGTTTTTTTCATTGACTATTTGTAGGGTATGCTCTTTTTTTAATTGTATGCTTTAGATTATGCTTCTCAGACAAGCTGGCATACAACAGCAGCATCATTAGGGCCACTTAAGGAACATCATGAGAACACTCAATTTTGGGAGGTGGCGGTTATGGATATAATACAGGTAATACTCACTTTACAGCAATTGGGCCCAAACTTTCTTCTGCTAAGCAAGAGAGTTGCTAAATGTGTCATGACCCATTTTACAACCTTTTTTGTCATAGTTGTTAAGTGAACCACTGCAGTTGTTAAGTAAACCATATGATTGTTAAACAAATCTGGCTTCCCCCATTGACTTTGCTTGTCAGAAACCAGCTGGGAAAGTCGCAAGTGATAATCACATGACCCAAGGACAGTGCAACTGTCACAAATACATGCCAGTTGCCAAGCATCCAAAATTTGATCATGTGACCATGGGATGCTGCAACAGTCGTAAGTGTGATAACTGGTCATAAATCACTTTTTTCAGTATCGTTGTAACTAAACAAATGGTTGTAAGACTACCTGTACACAATTTCATCAGTTCATCAACTAGTATACTCACCTTTAACTGCATTGCATACTTCCAGCATGATAACCTAAGTGCCTTTTGCAACAATCTAGTTGGAAATATCTGTGTTTCTAAATATAAGTTTTATTTCTTTTGAAACCAGTGACATCTTTGCTCTGGACTCCATTGAATTAACACTTTGTAAAAAATTGCACTGAGACACTAATGATGATTTGTTTTTACTTATCACATTCTAGTATTAAAAGTTTTAATAAAGTTTCATGAAGAATGCACCAGGATCAGTAATGTGTGATGTTGCTAGAACTAATATTATGTAGTGGGTTTATAAGTTACTAGGCTGAAAATGCTAGAGTGGGACTAGAAGATAACTTTTAAATTCTGCCAGTGGGTTTACAGTTGTAAAGTTATAACTAGATGAAGAAAATAGAATAAGAGAGTTGTATTTGGCTTACTTAATTTGTTTCTCATTTAAAAGGAAGAGAATGACTATTCAAGACAGCTTGCAACATCCGTGGATCAAGGTCAGCATGTAATACCGTACATAAAATTAAATTGTTTGATTCTGTTTCATTGCTCCTGTTTGTATTTTTGTTTGCTTTGTGAGGCACACAAGTATAAGCATTTTCTTGCTTCCTCTAAGGCACTAACCGAATTATTTTCTTCCTATCTAGTGTATTTTTAATAGTTATTCTAACCATTGAACCAAATCAATTTTCTCTGTATTATCAAAGAATCCAATAGAAATGTAGTAAAAATAGAAGATGATCCATAGGACTTATATGTCAGAGAAAGGCCATTCATACTGTACAACACTTACTGCACACTTGCATAAAACAACTGCTTATGTATATTCTGTAGTTGACGGGCAATAAATTATGTCCTGATTCTTCTTCTCCTTGGACTAAAAATTATAGTATTTTGTGGTGCCATTACCTCCTAAATTAACACATGAATTTGAGAATCTACACTATAACTATAACATTTGACAACCTTGACCATGACAGTAGCATTTCAAAGTGTGATTTTAATTTTCTCACAGCCAAAAGATACTCTGCAAGCCCTGAGTAGAAAAGCCTCTGCAGTAAATATGGAGAAATTCAAAAAGTTTGCTGCACGAAGAAAATGGAAAGTAAGGCTAATAATTATTTACAATAATGCAATTTAGCTTTGTCTGAGATATACGAGAGAGTATGTGCTATCGTAACAAAAATATTAAAAGACTGATCAGCGGCTAAATTTAATATAAATATTCAATTTTCTGTCTTTTGCTTTTAATTAGTAATAGTGCAAGATCATCTGTTTGTTAATCTGAGCAATGTAGGTTTCTAAACATATGCAGCATTTCCACTGTAGTTCGGCAGAAAAAGGAAGGAACAAGGTTTTTAAGAATAAGATATGCATAAAAATTTCAAAAGCAATAACAACACAAAGAATGTAATTACTATGAGAATGGATATGAGATTGATATATCTATCTCTTGATACAATCATGATTTTTGACGCTTAAGAACTTGCTTCTCATTAAAATGTTGACTTGCCAATGAACTACAAATCAGTGTTTAGTAATCTACATTTTAATATATCCTTTTCCTATGATAGATCTCATTTGACATAAGTTTCCTCAGAAATAAATGTTTGCTTCTTCTTTTTTAATAAAAGCAATCAGTGCGTCTAATATCATTATGCCAAAGATTATCAAGATCATTTTTGTCCAGAAGTAACATGAGTGTGGCCAGAAGTGATGATACTCTGGTAAGTAGACACATGCAATTTGATAATTTCCTTTGGAAATTTTGTATGTAGTATAAAATGTTGCATGCAAATAATGATTCACTTTTATTTAACTGTATTGATAAATTGTATTTCAGGTTTCATAGGGATTACTAATAAAAAAATTAATGATATGTCTATCAAGCAGCCATCCCCAAATTGGGGATGTATGCAATACAGTTGCCATAAACATAACTAGCCAAGTGGCTGGGAAGCTTGGGAGTTGGGTCTGAACCTTAAAAGTATCATGATGGACAAAGCTAATATAGCTGAACTTCTATCTCAGGTTTCCAATCTTTATTTTATGCACTGTTTGTACATAACAATTTATATCTTTAATATACTAAAGTGAGCAGCCCTGAAGAAATTAGAAGTAGCCCTGAAGTTACAAATACAATTGAGCCCAAAATTATCGTTGCTAAGTAAGACAATTGTTAAGTGAGTTTTGCCTCATTTTACAGTCTTTCTTGCCACAGTTATAAAGTAAATCATTGCAATTATTAAATTAGTAACATGGTTGTCAAGTGAATTCGGCATCTCCATTGACTTTGCTTGTAAGAAAGTCGCAAAATTTGATCACATGACCCCAGGACCCTGCAACCATCACAAATACATGCCAGTTGTTAAGTGTGCGAATTTTGATCATGTGGCCATAAGGTTCTTGCAATTGTCTTAGTGTGAAAAACGGTCCTAAGTCACTTTTTTCAGTGCCACTGTAATTTCGAACAGTCACAAAAGGAATGGTTGTAAGTCAAAGATTGCTTATATCTTTTCCTTGGTTAAATTAAATGCAGCTTATCATTACTACGCTGGGCCAAGTTGTGATAATTTGTATGAAGTTTTAGTGAAATGAGCCAGACATACTACCATTTAAAATTCTAGCTTCTTAAATAAATAAGAATTTAAAGAATTCAAAGCGAAGTTATAAAAATGGTGGTCCCCAACCTTTCTTGCTTGGCGGCCCAGGGGGAGAGGCAATAGTTCCTTGTGAGTGGCAGGAAGCTTTGTGCACGAGCGCAAGACAGCCACCACTTGCACGAGAGGAGCTTCATGCATGAGGTCAAACAGCCGGCATTCGCATGAAGGGAGCTTCATGCACTAGTGCAAGACAGCCACCACTCGCATGATGGGAGCCTCACCATGCTCTTGTACACTGCCTGTGCGTCCTGGTTCCAAACAGGCTGTGGCCCAGGTGTTGGGTACCCCTGCCATAGAAAATTAAAACCAAGAAGCAGTTGTTTCAAGCCTAATTGAAGGACTTAAAATAGAATTAAATTAGAATTTCTCTTTACATAAAATTTACATTCTGAAAAAATGTAAGTTATGTCAATTTAGTTCTTAGTAATTAGGATGGTTTGAGAATATATATTTCAGTTACAGTTACAATTTAAAGCAGAGTATATTGCCTTTATTTATATTGACCTCCTGAGGCTTCTATTCAAATGTATAAATCTATAGCATATATATATCTAATACAATTTGGATACCTTTATTTTCTTAAATAGTTGATAGTTGACTGAACAAATTTGTTCTTGAAAAGGAAAAAGTATAAAAATTTTTGCAGAGTGATCCTTTTTTCTTTTTGTTCATCTGTTGATTTCTAATTGTGTGATTTCTACTTGCTGGAGTACTTTTTAAAGCCAATTCAACTGTTTCAGAAGATGAATTTCAATCTTGACCTCTTGTGACATAAAATATAAATAAACATAAGACTACTGTTGCAGGACTGCAACATTTAAATTATGTAATTTTTTTACTTCTGCAAAATCTTTGGTGCTCACTCCTAGAACATGTTGAAATGTTTTAGAAAACAAGACAGATACTTAATACAAAATACAGAAAAGGAGTAAAAATACTGACCCAAAGAGATGAAAGACATAAGATTAAAAAAGAAAGAAATATAAGTAAACCTGTTTGGCCTCAAGCCTTTTCATTATATTTCTTCATACATTACTTCATTATACTGGCAAAATGAACACTTTAAGAAAGTAAAAATCTCCTTAGATTAGAATAAAGTTCCTACATATTAGTTGTTTGCAGTGACACTGAAGAACACCTTTGAGTGTTCTTCAGTGTCACAATTGAGCCATTTGAAAATGCATGCTTCTAATGCATATAGTGCAGAGGCACAATTCCTATTAAGAATACTGTTGCAATCCTGTCAAAACTGCAATAAATTGCTATGGCCCTTATTTTGCTTTGTTTGCTCCTTATAAGGGTACTTATCCCTCAAATTAATTATCTTTTTATTTCCTGTTCCCCCCTCCGTTTACAACTCTATGCTTCATTTCGCTTAATTTATGAGGACGAGGAAGATTCATTTGTAATGAAGGCCATCATTCATGCTATCAATGATGACAATGTTCCTGGCCTTCAGCATCTTTTGGGGTCTTTGACCAATTATGATGTCAATCAACCAAACAAGGTATGTTGTTGTTGTCTGTTTAGTTGCTCAGTGTTTAAAAATATGTGGAAGAAAAGATTTGTGTATCTTTTTAATATACCTTTAAAATATTTAATATACCCCACATTTAATATTTAAATTTCAATATACCTCACATTCTGGACATAAACTGTTTCAACTCCTACCTTCAAAATGACGCTATAGAACACTGCACACTAGAACAACTAGACACAAGAACAGTTTTTGCCCAAACGCCATCACTCTGCTAAACAAATAATTCCCTCAACACTGTCAAACTATTTACTAAGTCTGCACTACTATTAATTTTCGTATCGTTCCTATCACCCATCTCCCACGTATCACTGCATGACTGTAACTTCATTGCTTGTATCCTTACGATTTATATTGACTGTTTCCTAATGTGATTTCATTGCTTATTTATACCCTATGACTATCATTAAGTGTTGTACCTTATGATTCCTAACAAATGTATCTTTTATTTTATGTACACTGAGAGCATGTACACCAAGACAAATTCCTTGTGTGTCGAATCGCACTTGGTCAATAAATAATTCTATTCTATTCTATTCTATTCTATTCTGTTCTGTTCTGTTCTGTTCTGTTCTGTTCTATTCTATTCTGAACTTGTCTTTGTCTGATGGTTAAGGAAGCATAATTTGAATTCAAAGCTCATTAAAGACTCCACAAGTATCCCCACTCCTAAATTTAAAAAAAGCTATGAAAAGTTAGAAAAGAAATTATATCAAAAAAATTGACTGTAAATTCACCTTTCCAATTCTCAGAGTTGAAGCGGTGATACAGGAAGGTGTTGAAAGTAGGAGATCACTTTAGTGCCAATGGCAAAGGTATCATTTCATACTGTATGGGAGAATGCAATGGTACAGGACTCTTGCATTTACTCTTTTCATTCATCCCCACAACAACATCATTATGACATTGGGCTGAGAGAAAGTTAACTTGGTCAAAGTCATCCAATGATTTTTGGAGAAATGTTTCAAAGCTGGGTTTCTTTAGTTCTAGTCCAATTGTTTGGCTCTGTGCCAAACTACCTCAGTGGAATGTGGAAGCTTTAATTCTGCTGACTCAGCTTAGAATCACACCTGTGTTTTTAGTTGTCATGCCATTCTGTTGACTCAACTTCTGTGTTCAAATCCAGAATTTTTCATGTGTACTATTGCTAAGCCACGTATCCCCTATTTACATATACCGGTAAGTATTTGACTTTTCCCTATGCGAAGAACTGCATTTGTCCATATTGCATGGATTCTCTTACTTTCAAATTGTTTCTCTATTCAATCAAGAGCATTCTGAATTTTATTTTTGTCATCTAGCTATCATATCTGCTTTCTTTCATGCAAGCTGCTTATTGAAGATACCAAAATGGGGAGAGGAAGCAAAGCCAAAACAACTCTTATTTTGGCTCAGTTTTTCTCTAGGAAGAACATATCGTATATATTCCTCCCAGCAGATGCGCAAACATTGTTTGAAGTAGCAAGATGCCACCTCAAGTTGTAGAAATATAATCAGCAAATTCTCACTGATCCAGAATAAATTCAGATCTTCGTGTCAGATAGACTGTGTGCTTCGAGGGAATATAATGATGGGTTTTTTTCTGAAGCTCACTCTGTTTCTCAGTCCGAGAAATCCTGGAGAAGCGGTGAAGAACCAACTAAGAAGAGGAGGGCAAGCATCCTTATTTTCCAGAAAGGAGGAGCCTGGGAGTGACAGATGAACCAAATTGCTTTCCTGAGATAAAAATTCCTTTTATTTTCCATACTCTAAGCATCATTTTATAAACAGTGGCCATAAATTTTATAAGACAATATTTTTTCTAATCCCCCCTAAGTGATTTAATAGGCCCCAGGTAAGTTATGCTCTCATTCTCTCATTTATTCTTGAAGTATACACGTCCTGATCAAAGTTCTTATTTCTGTGTTTCAATCTTCAGTCCCCACTGGGTTTAATTCAAAAACTACATCTACCATTCTTTCTTTCATCCGCAGAATGTGTTTCTCTGAGTTTCTTTCTGATGGAGAATTACCTCCTCTGACCCCTTCCCTTGAACAGCTGCCATCCTATTATCTGTATTATAGAATGGTTATATGGCTACACAGTTCCAATATATCTCATCAACTTTGTGTCACCTATTGTTGTGAAGATATAAAAAGGCATGGATGTAAGATGTAGTACACGGCACGCATGCAAACAGCAATTCAGGCACAAGGCTTTGTTCCAGTTAATTTCTACTTACAAAGCAAATGGAATAATGACAGAAGGAAGAGACTTCTAAAAAAAACTCAAGAAGGATGGTTCTCAAAGCATGTGACAAATCTCAAAACAGGATGCAATTCTCAGAGCCAGAGATGGTTCCATGTGAAGTGAATCAGGTGACAGCACCTAATTAAGAACCAAGCTGGCCAATTCTTGTCAGAACTTGTAAAGGTGGATAAGAATTGTAATCCTTCCCATATATATCACACCGAATAAGATACCATGCATGATTTGACTTCTCCTCACTTTGTCTTTGAATTGGGTGGGGAGACATATATGGGTGTGTATGTATGAATAAATATTTTAGTTCAGAAGTGAGTAATATAAGTTGTAGAACTGCATTTGTTTTCACGCCTCCTATTTCTCTAGAAAAAGAACCATTTTAGCCAGAAAAAATAAGAGCTGAAGTTGTTGTAAAGACCCTTTTTATGATTCTCCATATGGGAATAGTGCTGCCTTTATTTGCTCTAATAAATCATCTTCTCTTACAAGCTGAAATGTAGCCATTTGCTTTCTCATTCCTTTTTCTGCCATCAATGCTATACATTTGCGCTTGTCACAGATAATATAGCATAATGTTTTCAGGCAAAGATGCCTCAAGCATTGCAGGTCACAATGGCAGAATCACACCTATCCATCTTCACTTCTGTTTCTTAAAGCACCACTAACAGGAATCATTTATTTCTCCTTGTTCCCTTCTCCAGCTTTCAGAATAGCCATTTACTGTAAGGCTCTTCCTCATAGCCAAGTTAAACAGGAATGAGTTACTCCTTGATCCAGCAGAAAACTCTCTCCCTGCTTTTCCTGGTATCCATTGTAAAAGAAATAGGGGGAATAAGAAATTGGGTCCTTCTCCTGCTTCTCTTGCTTGAAGCGGGAAGAGAAAAAAGGATGCAGGTATTCTCACCCTTCCTTACAAGAATAAAAATTGTCAGAGCCACTTATCTTCAGCTGCAGGCTGCTCGCAGGGGAAGGGTCTCTGCTGCCTGCACATCCCCCTTGCAGGAGTGGTGCAGGAATGAAGGTGCAGGAGAAATTGCTGTATTGTCATAGAGGGAGCACTGGTAAATTGGTGGAGCATCAAGATGACATGTTTCTATAATGATCTGAAAGCCCACTGGATGATTATTGGGTTGAAGCTTCTACAGATAGTACTTCTGTGATAATATGGATCTTCTAGGAGGAAGTGGATAATTTTTGTGTTGAAAGAACTGACGCCCTGCCTCTCATTTTCTATTTATCACTTGGACATTACAGAAACATTTCAAGACCACAATGAGTGCTTTTCATGGCAATAGGTAGACGTTGAGCATCTCTTTAAAGTAGTCTTGGCCTGGAACTTGATATTAAGCAGAGTAGAGATGGATTGCAGTTCAAACAGATGAATTGGGTTGTTGGAGAGGAAGAAAGGGTCTTCGCGGACTAGAGGAACTCTTACTTTCTCCCCAATTTAAAAGACACAGGCCGCTCTTTTGAAGAAAATGAAGTCCATATTTTGGACAGAGAGGATTGCTGGTTTGAAAGAGGGGTTGAAGATATGCCAAAATTGAATAGCCATCTCTCAACAGGGAGTGGGGGGGGGGAGGGATCTGACACCACCCATCTTCAATATGCAACACAGTCCTTTCAACAGTTCCAAGAAGGCTCCACACCCATGTGCACCACTCAGGGGACCCTGATGACACAGATAAACCTCCAGGTGACTTTAACAACCCACTATAAGAATGCAAATAACCAGCTGTCAGCAAGAAGTATAAATCCTTCCATTCCCCACCATCCAGTCAGAGCTGAAGAAGCTTCTTGGATGAGAAGCGAAATGTCTTCAAA
>JANHFT010003742.1:41219-59995 GCA_032467955.1 Pseudoxenodon macrops
TCATCGAAACGTCACCAAGATACTCTCAATCTTACACGGGAAAAGACCCGAATACACCAAGACTTGCATATATATATACCAATTCAGTAAGTTAGTAGTATATTTCACTTTTAGAGTCATATCAATGTCCTAAAAATATTATTCATAAATGTTGATGGAGAGATGCTGCTACTACACATATGGTGCAGTTCTCTGCTTTAGATCTTACCTGCCATAACACTTGATTCGGAAACTGCTGCCTTCTTTCTTTCACTAATCTTTTTTGCCTGGACTTTGATAAATACAGAGATTGCAAAGCATGTGTCACAGCATGGACTGCATTGTAAATACTATAGCTCTGGCCACTCATGCGTGTTTCAAACACAGATGTAGGAAGGGTCTCAAGTCTCTCCTGTCCAGTACATTTGTTCTCAGACTTCTCTGTTTCAGGATTGGTGAAGAAACAGTTGAATGCCTGTTCCCAGAAATCTTTCCTAAAATAATCATGCTGGTTGTTGATTGGACTTATGGTTTCGAGAAACTTCGGAAAGTCTTCAATCTCCTTTGTGTGAACTGCAAAGGATAAAGCACCTTGCAGGAAATGGATATCCCATGATCTATGAAAGGAATTTGAAGTGTAATCTGTCTGAGCTGTTGTAACCCAAATTTTTGTCTTCTTTGGTATATCCTCCACCTCTGACAATTGCAAGTACATTCTCAGAAAAGTTATGGACCTACTTTCACCATATAAGACTATGACATTGGCTGTGCTAGTCATGAGAATTTGGTATATTTGGACTCCATCACCTATTGCTTCATTAAAATCAATGTAAAAAGGTACATAAGGAAAATCTTGTATGAAATCAAAGCAGATGCCATGCTGGGAAAACATGGGAAGCACCTCCTGTACAAATTTCTCTCCATTGTCATCATTCACAGCAAGAAGTCCAATCCAAATCCATCTAAAATACAACAATAGCTGGAGAAGAGCACTATGTTGGTGAGATTCATCTGGAAACATTTGTTGGAAGAAAACTGCTTGAGTCTCTTTATCCATGATTGGTACAAAGCCATATGTCAGCTAAAGGGGAAAAAAACAAAGATTGTTATGAGCCTCTGAAAATACGTGTACATGCAATTGAAACTTCGGGTGTCCTCGAGCTTATATACTAAAATATTTTCCAAATATTTGCACTTATTTCCAAATGTCAATGGAGATTTTTCAGTCATCCAGGTCATGGTTGTTCCAAAGTTGCTTCTACAGAAGGCAACTGGACTATCTAGTTTTTCTTTGAAGACATTTTGCTTCTCATCTAAAGATCTTCTTCAGCTCTGACTGGATGGTGGGGAATATACTCCTTGCAGACAACTAACACATGGCACAACACAGGAGAACAAACCCATCAGGACTAGATTCAGCGGTCCATCTGTGTTTAAATGACAAAGGTCATTCTTTCAAACACAGCAAAGTCCACATTTTGGACAGAGAAAACCACTGGTTTGAAAGAGGGGTGAAAGGGGCCATCTATGCCAAAATTGAACAGCCCTCTCTCAACAGAGAGGCAGTGATATGACATCATCTATCTCCAGTCTACAAGACAGTCCTTTCAACAGTTCCAAGAAGGCTCCACACCCATTTGCAGCAGGTCACCTTAATGACTCACGAAAAGAATGAAAATGACCAGCTGTCTGCAAGGAGTCTGCAAGGACCAGCTGTTCTCCTATGTTGTGCCATGTCTTAGTATAGATCCTTTCCTTCCCCACCATCCAGTAAGAGCTGAAGAAGTTTCTTGGGTGAGAAGCAAAATGTCTTTTAAAAAAACACCAGAAAGTCCAGTTGCCTCTTGAAAGAAGCAACTTGGGACATTTATTTCAAAACATATCCAGGATACAGGAGTGAAAGCAACATTTTGGTGGAAGAACTCTCATTGTGTTTGTTGGAACTGTACTAGAAAAGGGAATTTTAATGCTGAATCTGAATTTGGTGCCTGGAATTGAAGAATATTTACTTATGCCAAATGCATTCTGGCCAAAGTTGTAATTAGTCATGGTAATTTGCCAATCCAATCAAGCAGAGATGAATGTCTATGAGTACAAAATCTCTTTTCCTTCTTCCTACTCCAATCTTCCCACAGTATTTAGGAGATGCTATTGGCCTACAGAAGGAGGCATCCATGGATGTCCAAGAGTCTTAAAACAGCATAGCTATTGTCTTCTCCAAAATGTCAAATTTCTCTGTTTTTCTGCTGGAGAAGAATACAGACTTTCTGGATTGGAAGTGAATTGAGGTTTCTCGGGGTTTAGAGGAAATAGAGTTTTTATTACAACAGGAAGGGGATTCTTAAGTACTGGATTTAAGCAGGTTGATTTCCTTCTTATTATTTTGAAATAGACATACATGCTAGTTCTTCTCCTTAATGGGTATGTATCAAAAAGTTGTATACAATCTGAACATGTTCTTTATCATAAAAGCTAACACTCTAAGGTTGTTCCGGTAGTCAGTCACCACTCTTACCTGAGGGACTTTGTAGATGTTGAGAATAGTTGCCCCATGGAGACAGATATCAGGTCCCACAAGAACAGCAGCCAGATTTTTGGAGATCCCACATTTGTAGTTAGGAATGAATCTGCCCTGAGTGAAGGGAAGCCCCATGGAAGCAAGGTAAGTCCAACCTTACTTATCAACAGCATTCCTCTGGTCCACTAATTTTGTCACTTTGTCAAAGAATGTAATAAGATTAGTCTGGCATGATCTGTTTTTGACAAACCCATTTTGGCTTTTAGTTATTACTTTGTTTGCTTCTAGGTGTTCACTGATTCGTTGCTTGATAATCTTTTCCAGAATCTTCCCTAGTATTGAGGTCAGACTGATAGGTCTGTAGTTTCCTGGATCAATTTTTTTTCCTTTTTTGAAGATGGGAACTATATCAGCTCTTTTCCAGTCCTCTGGCAGTTCCCCGGTGCTCCAGGATCTTCGAAAGATATAGTTCAGTGGTTCTGAGATCTCATCTGCCAGTTCCTTCAGAATCCTGGGGTGTAATCCTTAATATAACTTTCAATTGCTATAGCAAGTGAAAAAGGCAATTTCAGAGTCATCTTTATGAAATAAGAAAAGTAGTCCAAACAATAGAGAGATAAGAGGAAAGAGGAAACTCAACTTCAGGTGGGATGGCTGCATTGACTGGAGAAATTAATCTTTTTCATGAAACAGGTTCAAATTTCATCTAACCACTTTGCACAAAAGGGTATATGTCAGTAATCTTAGCTTAATTGGCAATAAAAGATGTTTATATTACTAAATAAAATTGATTATTTTGTTAAAATTATATATTATATTAAATATAAGCAACAATAACAGTTTGCATTCTAGAAACCAAGTCGTCTATGTTTTTTTTCATAGACATGTCCACCTATGACTCACTTGTGTGAAAAAATAATTTCCACTCTACCATCATGGAGAAAAATGAATGGGCCCAATCAGCTCATGTCCCTTCAACAGTTTGTATATGATGTGCAAGATCAACTTAATCCATTAGCAAGTGAAGATGAGATTAGGCATATAGCCCTCCAGCTACACAGTATAGGTGAAGTAAGTAATATATTAATTACATGGATAATTCTATATAAATGTTAATCAGACTGATTGCAAATTGTTGCCCCTACTAAGTTTTTCTTATTCTAAGTTCTGCAGGCACACAAAACATACAGTAGAGAAAGCAAGCAGAACCTACTTCCTGCTTCAGCACTAAGAGAAACTACCTTTATGCCAACTGGTGTTTTTAAAAGATAACAAGCTAACTTGTTTCTTTCTCTTGCAAAGTTCAATATATTATTAAAAGCCATGACTGAATTTACAACTAGAGAAATTCATATTGCATTGAATAGGGTCATTGCCACATGAAAAGTTTTATGGCAGCCTAGTGACCACAATTGAGCCTCGGTTTTTGGTCATAAGTCACTGCAGTCATTAAGTGGGTCATCAATTACTTGTCTCAGTTTTACAATCAATTTTACAATTGGCATAAAATGGTCATTAAACAAAACTCATGGTTGTTAAGTAGGACACTAAAGTTAGGGTTTTTTCTCTTGGAAGCTATAAATTTCTTGAGGAATGCCTCAAAATATGGTGCATTTGTCACCAATGTATGCATAAATAAAGCCTTGAATAAATTGGGAAGAAAACATAGTGTGGAACAAAACAATATTTTTCTAGTTTCAATCTTATATAGGTTAGCATTAGGATGGATAGAATTCTACGCATTTGTATGAAATTGGATATGCTATCATAGGTGTTTGGACATGTGAACATCAAAGCTCTTACAATTGTATGGTTGAGAAATCATGGGAACTCTTGAACATCTTGTCCTTTCTCTTTCATGTATATATGATTATTAACTATGTGAATATTATTTTGTATATATATGATTATTAACTATGCAACTTTTATCTTTGTAAACAGATCAACATCATGCAGAGTGAGACAGTCCAAGATGTTGTTCTGCTGGATCCTCGCTGGTTATGTTCAAATGTCCTTGGAAGGCTTTTGTCTGTAGAGAATCCTAAAGCCCTCCACCACTACAGAGGTCGATATACAATAGAGGATATCCAGCGCCTTATACCAGATAGTGATGTAGAAGAACTTATACAAGTCTTGGATGCCATGGACATCTGTGCCAGAGATGTCAGCAGTGGAACAATGATTGATATTCCAGCCTTAATTAAGACCGATAGCCTCCATAGGTCTTGGGCTGATGAAGAAGATGACGTTATGATTTATGGTGGTGTTAGAATTGCTCCTGTGGAACATCTAACGCCACTTCCTTGTGGAATTTTTCATAAAGTTCAGGTGAATCTGTGTAGATGGATTCATCAACAAAGCACAGAAGGAGATGCAGATATACGTTTGTGGGTCAATGGATCAAAGATTATGAACCGTGGAGCTGAACTTCTTGTACTGCTTGTCAACAATGGTCAGGGTATTGAGGTTCAAGTTAGAGGGTTGGAAATGGAGAAGATTAAATGCTGCTTATTCCTGGACTCTGTATGCAGTACCATTGATAATTTGATAGCCACCACATTGCCAGGGCTGTTGACAGTCAAACATTATCTCAGTCCTCAGCAGCTGAGGGAACATCATGAACCAATCATGATTTACCAACCAAGAGATTTTTTCCGCGCACAAAGTCAAAAAGAGAGCTCCTTGACTAATACCATGGGTGGTTACAAAGAAAGTTTTAGCAGCATATTGTGTTTTGGGTGTCTCGATGTTTACTCACAAGGAAATTTAGGAATGGATATCCATGTATCAGATTTGAATCTACTTACAAGGAGGAAACTGAGCCGACTTTTGGATCCACTTGATCCTATGGGCAAGGATTGGTGTCTTCTTGCGATGAACTTGGGCCTCCCTGATCTGGTTGCAAAGCATAATATAAACAATGGGAGTTCCAATGACTTTGTCTCCAGTCCATCCTACTCCCTTCTCCAGGAATGGGGAAATGCCCCTGAAAGTACTGTGGGTATTCTGATGTTTAAGCTGAGGGAACTGGGCCGCAGAGACGCAGCTGACTTTTTATTGAAAGCATCTTCTGTCTTCAGAGTCAGTTTCGATGCAAATGGTCAGGAAGCTTATGCTTCAAGCTGTAATAGTGGGACATCTTATAATTCAATTAGTTCAGTCGTCTCTCGATAAAAGTAATAATGTGGAACTTTTTCTAATTTCAGCTCATGCGAAAGGATTCAGGATGGCAATCTTTTTGGTATTTATAAGTTCTATATATTAATGTAATAAGTTGTCTCTGTTCCTCCACATTGCTTTTTAAGTGACTAAAACCCTGAAACATAGCTTTTTAAGTAACACATTGCTCTTACTTTAGTTATAAAAGACTAGTATAATTTCAGCTATTTTTCAATCTGCTTTTTAATAATTATTGTACTTTTTTGAATTCTATTGATTTAACTGTTTAATTCTTCAATAGCGGGTCATTTTAACAAACCATCCTTCCTTGTACCGAAGACTGCACAATAATTAAGCAACATTTCTTACATACTCTTTTTTTTCCCCCGCCCTTGTTTATTTTAAAAACATAGATAGCCAAACAATGCTAATTGGTTTGGATTTGAACACCATGCTTAGAAATGAAAAAGTGAGTGCCTTTTGCAGAAGACTCATGTGGTTAAAATCAAGTTGTTTCTGTGGAAGCTGTAAGACAATGCTACCTCTATTTCATGTCTGCATGCTGGTTGTTGCAAGTGGTTGTTGCCTTTGTGTGTCATAAAGCATAAGATACTTGGTAACATGAAATCTGTTCCACTGAAGAGCTCTCATGTAGATTATCATGAGGGTAGAAATATGTAAAACGTTAATGTTTATTTCCGTTGAAGTGGAATGAAGACTTTCGAACTCCATGAACTTGCACCTTCCATTATTTCTACATATCTCAGGTAAAGATTTTACACAAATGTAAAGTTCACCAAGGCACATATACAAGTGTTAGCTAACTATGACTTATTCTGTATTTAACGGTGATCATTTGTGCAAAGCAAATGG
The DNA here is from genome assembly GCA_032467955.1 of Pseudoxenodon macrops. NCBI lineage: Eukaryota > Metazoa > Chordata > Lepidosauria > Squamata > Pseudoxenodontidae > Pseudoxenodon > Pseudoxenodon macrops. Next base: position 47,749 of record JANHFT010003742.1, read on the forward strand.
TTTTTCACTTTCAGATACTAGTGTGCTTATTTCTTATACTTGAACGTTTAATTTCATTTTGTTTTTATTAAAGCAAGAGCTTAAAATTACTATGAGGGAAAATGACTTTCTTCTTTTCTGAAAAGCATGTAATATTAAAGGTACACTATATATTATGTGTATATACATATATAATATATGTATATATTAATACTGTTTTCCTTAATCTTTGTTGTAGTACAATTTTAAATTTTTTTACAAATAAATTGTTGCCTGTTGCAACTTTTTCATCATTCTTCATTTTCTATTTGCATTCATATCATTAATTACATTAATTATTTGGTTTACTGGTATGCAGAACAGCTAGCTCTTGATTTTAACTATTTAGCCAACAGCAGCTACAATTTTCATTCCAAGAAACCATTTCATGTATCACAATTTTCTGTAACAGGACTGGACAGAATTAAGTAGAAAATTTTACCCGAAGCATAGTATGTATTTTAATACACAGGCAGCTATCTTGTAATATGTCAACTAGAAGAGAAATAGTATTAAGTAATAGTAGTAGTATTAAATAAGGGTATTTTTCTGATCATTTTTTGAATATTCATAGAAGCTAGGCAGGAGGAGACTAGCTTTGTATTCGGAAGACTACCTTTTTGTTATAGTATGCTCATGCATACTAGAATGTAAGAAGGACCTGGGAAGGTACAAAGTTAAAAATGTGCAAATATGTTTTTGAGGGTTTTGTTTTGCTAACTAATCACTTTTAGAACGTGTGAAGAGGAAATGACTTCTTGTGCAAATACAATTTTGGCAAAGGTCTGTGTTAATTTCCTTTCTGATACGATGATTCTGCAGTTTGAAACAGTGAATGGTGTTAATTGCTAATGTTATAGCATAATTCTGTAGAAATGATGATAAAGACTAAAAAGTGTGAGTGACTGTGAATCTTGATCACAAGACTGTGATTAATTTCAACAAATGTTATATGCTGTATTTTAACTTGTAAAAATGGTTGCTCCGTAACTTCCCTTTTTAAACTAGTGTCTGTTGGTAAGATTGCTTTGGATGGAGCCTCCAGGTTTCAACTTCCAATTTATTTTCAGTGTGTTTCATTGTTTTACAAGTCTGTTTCGATTTGCCTTCATTTGCATCTTACAAATCCATGACTGAAGCCTGTGAAATGTTCACACGGTGGCTTTGAAGGCAGCCCCATATCCGTGCATGTGCATCCAGACAACTGAGAACAACCTTCACAGCTATGATGGAAGCCACACAGCTGCTTTAATGCTTCAAGGACTTTTAATGCACATCTTCTAAATGCTTTGCCTAGCCCTGATGATTATGTCATACTATTTTATCAGAATTGGTATGGGGATGAAAATCTGTCTTGAACTCATTGTTTTAAAGTAGAAGTAGCAACTAGAATGTTATTTATAAAATACAGTATTTTTTAGATACGATTTTTCTCCATAGGATAATTTCAACAGGCATGGGACTCAAATCTCCATCTGGTGACCTTAACAAAGGTTGACTATTATAATCAACCAGCTGTGCTGGTTAGAATTAAACCCTAATGAAAGCACATCTGTGGGAAAGCAACACTTTGAGGAATGTTGCTATGAGCTGCTTTTGAAAGAGGTCTGAAAGGCTATCGGGGATTGGATATAGCTCAGTACCAATCCCAAACATATCTTGGCAAATTAAAAAGATTGGTTGCAGTTGTTTTTTCTCTTGTCTTTGAATCAGACCAGCTTTCTACATGTTCCCCACCTTGTTTCTCTTACTCTTAAAAGGATACAGAAATTAAAAGATGTATTTTTGTGATAATTTTCAGACAGGGATATCTGAATTCACTAGAACAAATAGCTGCTGTTTCTTCCTCTTTTCTGCAAGTAAGTAAAACCAACCAAAAAAAGAGATCTGATCCTGTTTTACTTCACAACAAGTTTCTTATTTATAAGTCACGAAAAAATCATCTGATCCTTTTGCTTACGATCCTGAACTTGAAAGCAACAAGTGTGGATCATAGGTTTGGCTGTCAGGTGATCTAGTCCAGGGTCATCTAACATCTGTCAAACTCCCGGCCCATGGACTAGATGCATCTTGTGCTGGCCACGCTCACTCCCAGTTTAGCGAAGGGGGGGGAAAGTCTCAATACGTTACATGACGACACTGTGACAAAGTGAGTTTGGCACTTTGACCTAGTCTGTCACAGTTTATGCATTTGTGAAATGAAGCTTGGGTTGTATGAAATATGCTGCTTATCCCAGATCAAGACACACTGTAATGTAATGTAAGCAAAACAAACTCTTCAAATCAGGGGTGTCAAATCTTGGTAACTTTAGGATCCGTGGACTTCAGGTCCCGGAATTCATTAGCCAGCCATTATGGCTGGAAAATTCTGGGAGCTGAAGTCCACAAGTCTTAAAAATTGTTAAAGTTGGACAGCCCAGTTCAAAAGAAGATGCTAAAAGTCTGACCGTGTCCTAGTACCTGTTACTTTTAATATAAATGAATATATTAATAGGTTCAGATTTAAAGTTAACTTTTTTTAGAATGCTCTATCAGGAAACAAAAACATGACTGGAAATGAAATTTCAGATTTAGTTTTCCCAACTGTCATCTTGAAAAATGCCCCAAAGGGAAAATGAGTAACAGAGAAGTGATTTTGTTGATATAGCAGTTTGTACTATTCAGAAATTTATTATGGTGTAATGTAATGTTTTTGGAAACTCTGACATTTTAAAGCAACCTAAGTAAGTGATCACATGAAAGAGAAAAATGACCATGGGATAGGACACAAGACTCCATAGTACCCATTTGTAGTTTTTTTTAAAAATTAAGAAAATTTGAAATTGAAATTTTGATCCTGGGAAGCTTCGCTATTGGAAATGAATTCATACTAAATGTGCTTAAAAAGAAAATATCTGTTATAAGTCCCTCTAAATCTACTTTGCTTATTTGGATTTGAATAATGTTCTCACCTTTTTAGCTGCTGGGTGATAACGAAGTTGAGATTGTAATGCAAAATCTTATTTTGGGTTCATCAGAGGAAAGATGATACAGTGTAAAAGATTGTTCATTAGATTTCAACCCTATTACAATTGTATGCAGAGACAAATTGTATATTTCAATGAATCCTTAAGTAACTGGAAGTTAACACAATCTCTACATGGTACAGAGACAGTTAAGTAGCTCACTATGTTGCAAATTTGAATGTATTTTTTTTATCTGCAGTTGTTTACAGATTCTACATATAAACAGTGTGCAGAAAAGGATTTAGACATCATTTCAGTACTTCATAATATCTCCTTGGCAGAAAGAACTACTTGCAAAATGTTTCCTGTTGCAAGTTAAGCTTTTTTGGGAAATGTTTTTCTTCTTGCATAATAATTCTACTGCCAACAATAAATCACCCTGCCAACAAAAGTGCATAAAGTCAAGGCTATGCTTTTCCCAGTTGCAATGTATTGCTGTGAAAATTGGACCATAAGAAAGACAGAGCGCCAAAGAATTGAGGTCTTTAAACTATGGTGCTGGAGAAGACACCTGCGAATCCCTTGGACTGCAAGGCAATCAAACAGTCAATCCTAGAGGAGATCAACCCTAACTGCTCTTTAGAAGGCCTGACCCTGAAGATGAAACTCAAATACTTTGGCCACCTAATGAGAAGGAAGGACTCACTGAAGAGCCTAATGCTGGGAAAGATTGAGGGCAAAAGAAGAAGGGGACAACAGAGAATGAGGTGGCTGGATGGAGTCACTGAAGCAGTCGGTGTGAGCTTAAATGGACTGCAGAAGATGGTAGAGGACATGTGGTCGTGATGGGTCATACACAACTTCGTAACTAACAACAACAATAATTCTACCTTAAAATTATTCTTAAGTCTCCTTGAATACACCATATGTTTGAGATTTTGTTCTTGTTTTCAATCTTGTTCAGGGTTGGAGATTGAAATATTAAAATGTTAAGAGTTCAGGGGAACATGGTGTCTGGGACTTATTCTCAAGCTAACCATGATGTGCTTATATAGAGGGGAGGGGAGAAAGCTTTTGGAATGACTTTCACAGTCTTGAAAATTACTGAAAATCCTGGGGAGAGATCGCAGACATGCTATATATCCATGGTATCATAATAACAAGACTGATATGGAAGAGCCCTGAAAAGAAGGAAATAATAAAAACCAAGAATGGAAATCAACATCCATTTCCCATGAATTATTACTACTTGCAAAGAATGTGTTGCTTAATTTTTCCATCTGCCTTACTACCATATTCTGAATCTCTAAGCAACTACGTATACATAGGAAGTATGAAGTCTAATCTGAAGAAAGGTATTGATCATGTGAAGGTTACATCAACTTCTGTTAGGGATTTATTGAAACATGACATCTTCCCAGTAATACCACAACTTTTGCACACAATTGAGAAAAATTAATCACTACAATTGGTCATCTCACTATAATATGCTGCTATCCAGCTTTCCATAATCTTGTGTCAACAAATAGTGACTTTTGCTAACAAATTGGTACTCTCATTTAATAATCCCATGTTCTCCTTTAAAAAAAATTGCCACAAGAAGGCTCCCCAAAAGTGTGTTCCTAGCAAAAAATTTGTTGAGCAATCGAGTTCTGACATATGACTGCTGTCAATGTATTGATTTCCTTATTACCTCATGTCTGTGGCATTTAATTTGCATTTTATATGAATTACTGTGTCCTTGCACTCTGCTGAATCACTGAAGACAGTATTTTGCAACATGAAGAGTAAATGCAGTCAATCTCAGCTTCGTTTCTGTTGGAGAGTATACAATCTTATCTGTGTAGCCAACTCCAAATTACCATCTAGCTATTTAAATACCATCTAACTCTTTCATGGAATCCAAGAGAATTTAAATTTTGACTTCAAAAATGTTTGCAATCCAAGTGCAATGCTACCATCTGATCACATTTTTTAAACACTGCTAAGTGATAACAAACCTTAAAGCATTTCTCAATTCAGGGAGACAGGGAGACGACAATCTGTATTTGTTCACATTTCAAACTAAGCCTGCTAAATATTTTGCCAGGTTCTAAAGCCTCCCAGCTTCAATACAGTAAAACTGCTTAACCGATCCAGCCCATCAAAATTTCTTCACAGATAAAATTTAGAATATAAATACATTAACAAATTTATACCCATTACATTAAAGGCCATCATAACTTTAAAGCAAGTTTCTAGGGGAAAGAAAAAGGAAAGAAATTCTAGGTAGTCTGAGCATAAAAAGAAGGGTAAGACCTTATACTCTAATACTTATTCACTTTTAATAAATATTAGAACATACAGACAGAATCTTTGACATACAAGGTATAATACTCTGCCACTTTTAGCTGATCCAGAAATTTAAAAATAAAAGACTGGAAACAAAGATTGCAATAGCTTCAAATACAGGTTATCCTCAATTTACAACAGTTCATTTAGTGACCGTTCAGAGTTACAACAACATTGAAAAAAGTGTCTTGGGACTGTTTTTCACATTTACGCCTACTACAGCATCCCCATGGTCATGTGATCAAAATTCAGATGCTTGGCAAATAATTCATATTTATGACCGTTGCAATGTCCCAGGGTCATGTGATCCCCTTTTGTAACTTTCTGATAAGCAAAGTCAATGGGGAAACCAGATAACCAGTTGTTAAGTGAATCAACTGTAGCAAGAAAGGTAAAATAGGACAAAACTCACTTATCAATTGTCTCACTGAGCAACAGAAATGTTGAGCTCAATTGTGGTCATAAGTCGAGGACTACCTGTATGAACTAGAATTTAGCATGCCATTTTCAATGAATTTGCCAATTGTTTCCATGTTTCCTAACTGCCTTGCCCCAACAAGCTGTCTAAATGGCTTGGTTTACAATGCCCATCAACTATTGGCCATGCTGACTGATCCAGAACTGTAGGCTAATTATTCTAATGGAGAGCTACCCTTCACCCGTTCTTTACATTGCCAATTGTTCAATGTGATGTGTAACACACAAAGAAGTACCCAGTTTCTTACTGGCAAGGGAGAGAAAAAAAACACATATATTTTCTGCTCTTCGCAAAATCTGTAAATGCAAATCTAGTTGATGTATGCACTAGTTCATCAAGACTTCTTGGTGTTTTCTTCTTATTTATTTGTTTGTTTGTATCTCACCTTCATTACTTTTACAAATAACTCAAGGTGACCACCATATTCAACACACCTTCCTCCTCTTATTTTCCCTACAACAACAACTCTTGTGATGTGGGTTGGGCTGAGAGAGAATGACTGGCCCAAAGTCATCCAGTTGGATTGTATGGCGAAAGTGGAACTTGATCTCGCTGCCTCCCACTTTTTAGCCTGGTGCCTTGCCACTAGACCAAATTGGCTCTTCTATGAGTAAGGACATAAAAGTACTTAATGTGCCTTGGTTTTAATTAATAATAGTTGGAATATGCAATTTGGAAACTGACCTATGCAATTTGGAATTGCACTATGCTCCTCCTATATAGCTTTTACTGTTATGGAAGAGAAAATCAAATTCCTTTCACAATATAGTGTTTATCCTTAACACACACTATATTTCAAGTGAAAAGTTTAAATATAAACATTTAGCATGTCTAAGCTGTATAGACACTTAGCATGTCTAAGATGGGCCTGACTATTGTTAGTGACAATATGTTAATATCTATGGCATCATACATCTCTATGACCTCCACACCCATTTTTTTAATCGGGTTAGAAACAAGCATTTTGAAAGGAACATTTCAGACAAAAACAGGCTAATGGGAGCCAAACTAAAAACATACCATGTCTTAGTATCTTACATGTATTCCAGTGTGGGTTGATGTCTAGATTCTGGATCCCACCATTAACCAAAGATCCAGCTTCAAGATGCCATTAGACCATGTTGCCTTTGGGCCAGATGTCTTTAAGTTCCAACGATGCTCCAGTCAGCAGGAAAACGTCTGTGCAAACAATCTTGGACTTTCGAAGAAAAAGCTAGCTGTAAACACCTGCATGAATACATCTTCCATCATGGGAAATATTAGTTAAAGCAATCAGATCTCCTAGGTATTCCTTTTTTTCAAATATGTAACTCTACCATATCAATCTCTTAAATCACCTTTCTCCCTAAAGGCAATTTGTAATGATTATTAGATAATGCATGTGTATAGTTCAGGCTTTTCATAAACATAACTGCAACAACAACAATTTTACTAACCAGTTTGGAGCTGATAACCTATTAATAGGAATGACTTACCTCTCAATGCATTATTATCCAGGTGTGGTGCTAAATTAGAAACAAATACCTTTGACACAAATCCTAAGGAAGCACTTCCTCTCCTTAAAACATAACTAGATTGAAATTATTTGAATGGTTTCCTGAATTAATCTGGACTGGGAGGATTTCATTCTACTGTATCTGGACCCTCCCTCCCCTTAAAACATGTACCGTGTTTCCCTGAAAATATGAAATGTCCTGAAAATAAGAGCAAGCCTGCTTTTTGGGATGGGCCTAAATATACGCCCTCCCCCTAAAATAAGCCCTCTTGTAGGGGTGGGCGTGGCCATCATAGGAGGCAGCCCTTCCCTGGTCAGCTAGGGGCAACTGGGCCCCTTAAACCGGACCCACGGATCAGCTGAGCTGATCCGGAGCTGTCTCTCTGTTCTCTTTCCCCCCACCAGTGTTTTTGGCACTTGCCCGCCTCCTATACATCCGACTTGCCAGAGCAGCCGCCTGGCACCTTTTGCCATATAGTGTCTACCCAGCGGACAACCCCCAGCCGGCCAGGCAGAGCACCATTCACCGACCGAGTGGTAAGAGGCCGGTTGAGCCAGCCGCCTGCTGCAGAGTCTTCCAGCAGCCAGGGCAGTCTTCCAGCAGCGACCACTCTGGAAGTGCATACCCCGCTCTATGCTTCCTGCTCCATTTGGGGCGGGCCCTTTGGCCTTTGCTGCCTCTCTGCCCCGGTTGCCAGAAGACACGGCAGCAGTGGCTGGCCCGATCAGTCTCTTCTCCACTTCCAGCAGCTTCTAGCCAGGGTTAACATCTCACAGTTCACCCCACCCCACCTGCCACCTCCAAATTGCATCGCTAAAGGGGGCGGGTGCTTAAGCAAGGGAGGCAGGTGAGGGTGTGGTGGGCCTCGAGACATACGTCTTACCTTTCCAGCTCCATCGCGTTCATCGCCATTGTGCCCAAGGAAGCAGGTTGTAAAACAAAACTTTTCACGAGTTCAAAATGTTTGATTGAACTCACGAGAGGTTTTCTTTTGCAACATGCTTCCCTGGACACAACGGCGAGGAACGTGATAGAGCTAAAAGTGTCCCACCCCGTTCCAACTTCTCTCCCGCCTGTCACCCCAAAATTGTGCCCGAACATTTACCAGCTTCTCTCCACCGCTTCTCTCTTTCAGCCAGGCATCGCAAGGAAACTCCTTGCACTGTAAAGAAAAGCTTCTCGGAAATATTTTACTTTATGGTGCAACAAATTTCCTTCGCAAGGAAACGGCTTGCACCGTAAAGAAATTTTTTTCACACCCCCTGATAATAAGGCCAAGGCCATATTCCGGGGGTCAAAAGAAAATAACACCCTGTCTTATTTTCAGGGAAACACTGTGTGTGTGTATGTGTATATATACATACATACATATACATATATAGGACATGGCTTTTTTGGGTAGATTCCAATAGATGACGACATTGGCTGAATAGATGATGTGATCCATTCAGTTGTGTCCAAAAACAAATGCAAAGCACTTTCTCTCCCCCTCCCTTTCAGATTTGAATATTGCATAGCTCTTGTCAGATGGAAAAGACTTTATAGATAACCTTGCCCTCTATTCAAGAATCCATTAAACCATTCCTGGCAGGTAGTCCTTCAATTCCTTTTGAACACTAAAAATCAAACAAGTCTTATTCTGACTTAAATAAATATGATTTCCACTTTCCATGCTAGTTGTCTTCAGAAAGTGTAGTTCAGGTATTGTTTGCTTTCTGCTTTAACATTTGACTCTAAATGTCTTAGATTACTTTACCTTGTGAGGGCCTAGCATGCCATGTACTGCAGCAAGTAACCAGGTGAATCCTACCTTGAGAATGATTGGCTGAGCGGAAGATGTTGAGAGAAAGTCATAAGATGCTGAATAAATGTGTTGCAAGTCACATGCCGCACGGTCTCACCCTGGCCTTTCCTTGCGGACAATACTTGAAGACAAAGAAATACAGTATCAGCAACAAAAGGATACCACAGATAAAATTGTTTACTAAGTTGGTTGAGCTTTTTCACAACAGATAGTTAGTCATTTGGGTTTAAGAACTGCCTCTCATATAAGCATCTGCTTCAGTGACTCAATAGGAGCCACACCCTCAGACCTTGGCCAAAAGCTGCACTTCTTTCGGCAGGCTGGATGGAAATGAAGATCAGGTCCTAATGGTAGCAAAATATTCTCCCTGAGGTAACATCCTTTTTTCCCATGCTTTTCCACCTTCCGCTGAAACTATTGCAATGAAGCCAGCCATGGATGCCTCCAAATATTATTTATCTAATAATATTCCATTGCTTATTATCTTGCACACCTCCTTCCTTAAAAGGCCCACCAGGATTTTGGCAAAAGAAATGAGAACGTAGACATATATTATTATAATTTGGTCAACAAAAATGTTTTAGATGTACATATATACAGGTAATTCTTGACTTAGAACAGTTCATTTCATGATGGTTCAAAGTTACGACGTCACTGAAAAAAGTGACTTATGAGCGTTTTTCACACAACTGTTGCAGTATTCCTATGGTCACATGATAAAAATTCAAATGCTTTGACAACTGACTCATCTTTATGACACTTACAATATCCCAGGGTCATGTGATCACCTTTTGCAATCTTCCATGACTCGTGCCCTCTCCCACTTTGGATGTCCTGCATAATTTTGGGCGAATACTAGGTTGCCCATGGCTAGTATCCAGAGTGGTTTGCTTGAGTCCAGGGGCTTCTCTGATTGATAGTTTGGATGTAGCCGATCTAACCTGGACCTCAGCCTTCTCCCCATTAGAAGTTCCACTGGGCTTCGGTTTGTTGCCACACTGGGGGTGATGTGTTGCACTAATAGGAACTGGTCAATTTTCTCTTACCAGTCCCCGGACTCCTTGATGGGTAACTATTGTTTGGGCTTCCGCAGTGGTGCCGTCCACGGCCTGTTATTGGTACACTTGAGCCAAGTCCAATTTTGCAAATATTGTCCCCTTGCCGAGGGAATGTAGCAGGTGTTGTACCACGGGGACTGGATAGGCGCTTTGTTGCAGCGCTTTATTTACTGTCCCTTTAGAGTCAGCACAGATGTGGACAGTTCTATCTGGCTTTATGGGCATGACTATGGGAGTCTCCGTGGCATGGTCAATAGGCTCGAGGATCCCTTGAGCAATTAATTTGTCCAATTGTTCATCTAACTTGGGCCTTAGAGCAAAGGTCACCCTCCTGGGTTTTATTCTGTTGGGGTCACATTGGGGTCTAGGCTAAACGATATTGGTTTTCCGGTATATTTACCCAGACTCCCATCAAAGACGTCCTGGAACTTTTCTAGCAATTGGTCCACCACATTCTGGCTGATTCGGTTTATGCTGGCTATGGCGATGCCCAGTGGTTTGAACCACTCCACTCCTAAGAGGGTTGGCCAGTCTCCGGTAATGATAGTTAGGGGAAGGATATCCTGGGATCCCTTGAATTCAACATGGACTTGTGCTCGTCCCAAAACCCGGATGGGGTTTCCCTGGAAGTCGTTTAGGCAGATGGGTTGCGGCTTAAGGTCGCCCAGTTTAATGTTGGGCTTGATTTTTGTTACAGCCACCCACAACATTATTATGAAGACCGACCTGGTGTCCAACTCCATCCTATATGGGATGCCTTCAATTTGGGGTGTGACATGGAATTTTTCTCCCTCCCTGAGTGGCCCATGGTGGTGTGGTAGATACTTCGGTTGTCTCGGTAGCTGTCTTCTTTCCTTCTCGGTCAGAATTGTCCAGGTCGTGGGTTTCCTTGCCTTGTGTTCTCGGTTGGGGGTTAACAACTGATATCAAGTCTGGGAGAATCTAGGAAATGCTCTGTGACTTTTGCACAGAACATTTGTGAAATGGCATGGCATACGTATCCCATGTAAAGGCTCAGTGGCACTTTTGCCATGTATGATTAGAGAGATAAATACTTTAGTATCCAGTATTTAGTAGTATCCCTTCAGAAAGTCCCAGACTCTCATCTTCTCTCTTCAGACACTTGTATCTTCAGACATTTCTACTAGCTGAAGACCTTTTGAATCTAGATGAAATGGTAAATTCTGAAGAAGAAAAAACAAACCCTAAAGTTTATTTATAGGTTCTCCATTACCTGGAGTTGACTTTATTTGTCTGGCTGAGAGACATACATGTGTGCGTGTGCAGATGGTGGTTAGAACGGTATGCAAAGCACAAAAGAAAGTGGCAGCTTTCCGTCACATGGTTATAGCTGGCATTGTCATCCCCCCCCCTGCTACTTCAATTAGTGGAATCGGGTCACTTGGAACAAATACAGATTTCAGTCAAGATAGAACATGCATCGCTAAAACCAGACCTGACTGCAATTAACCTATCTCTGAATGTAGTGCTGCATTTGGGTACTGCTAGGAGGGATTCAAGAAATCTACTGTTTCTTCCTCTGCCCCAAATTCCCTATGGATATACATTTGACTCCATGTAGTGGCTGAGGTATCTCTTTCATCTCAAAGACTTCTAGAGCAGACAGGTTTTAAAAGCCTCTTTTGCAGAAAAGTCTAAAATCAGCAGTGTGCTTTGTTGTACATTGTCATCAAAGGCTTTGGTAGAGAGGCCTTCGGGCTGTCATAGCAACATTTGAATATTTATAATTTTCCATGTTCAATGAAGCATTTCTCTTGACTTTTTGCAAACCCAAAGATCACAAAGAGTCTTAGAGCATCTTTTTCAAATGACTATATTTTACTGAAAGATAGAAGCTTTTGTGCACTACAGCTCCCTTCCTCAATGCATGGAGTAAATTTCTTGAGAAATCTTGAACTTGCTTATTGTCCTAGTTAGTGCTTCCTTCCTTAGACAGAACTTGCAAAATATGTCTAGAACAGTGGTTCTTAACCTTGTTGGAGGTACTGACCCCCACCAGTTTCATATGCGCATTCACCAAATCCTTCTTAATTGGAAAAATAAAATATGATTTTTTCAAATTCAAAACATAGGTATATATTTAGGTATATATTTAT
>JANHFT010003742.1:80534-94131 GCA_032467955.1 Pseudoxenodon macrops
GTTTGCTCATTTTTATTCCATATCATATACCTTTTCAATTTTATTACATATTTATTCTTCCCCCTTTATTTGTTTTTTCACACACACACCCTAGATAATGAAGTCTTTTAAAAATTAAGAAATACAGAAGATCAAAAAAGAATAGAGACTTCCTTTGGCTCACAAATGAGATAAGTCAAAGGTGTCAATGTAAGTTATTAAGCAAGTTATTGTGAGATTTTTCTTTCTAACAACCAGATTAATGCAAATGAGCAATATTGATAATGCTGTAGTGAAAAGGATTTCTAGTTACAGTATGCGCATAAAGGCTATTTTTCAAACTAAGCAAATCAAGTCAACTGTAATAAAATTGAATGGAATCATTGTCAGTTTATCCTAAATCCCTCTTTCTAGATGATCCTCTGTCTTGTACAAATTGCATTTCTTCTTGCAAAACTTGTGCTGGCAAGACTCAAGCTCCCAACAATAGCTTTGCACAGCAGACTCAGGCTTCAGGCAACCTACAGTCAGCTGATTACTAGTCACAGACAATTTTGCTGCTTTAACCAGAATAGTCAGGGCAAAACAGACTTGTATGTAAGGATTCTGCTGCAATTTTAAGATTCCACAGTTTTGCTCCAGGAGATTCTTCAAAGTAAATGTTCCTCTTCGTTTCTCAGGAAGGAGGGCGTTACAATTACAGAAGAACTGGACAAAACAATTGATTTACTTAATCCACTTCCTTTAAAAAACATGCACTCAAGGGCAATGAACCTTGAACATTGAGTTGCGCTGAGCAAACAAATATTTTAATCTCATTAACCCCTCACGTTCACAAAAAGAAAGACGGAATTCAGTTACAAATAGTAATCAAAGCAAATATGTTCCTAATTAGAAAGCTGTTAAATATACAGAATTGGGAGAATACTCTTATATGTACTACGGTACTGAGAAAACAAGGATCTCATAGAACAGGTAACAGACATGATACTAGTTGCTAATTTCTCTTTGTCATGCTTTGTGCTGTTTTTCTAGCTATTACTCATTCAGTATTTTTGAAATCGTCACTCACAAATCCTGGGATTCATCTAAGACAAGATCATTACTATTTATTATTTCTTCTGTATCCATGGCTATGGGAATTTTTTGTTGTTACGCTTGCTACTGCTTGTACTATACTGCATTATCTCCTGTTGATTTCAATTATTTCAGTAAACTCGTAATTTAAATCTTGTAAACAATTGTGCGTACAGTATGTGGTTGGAAAAATGGAGGAAAATGATCAGATTAAAATCAAAAGTAACCTAGTACTGATTGAAAAATTCAACATATCTTACAGAAGTTATTATTTCAAGTACAATAATAATCACCGATCATGAATATTAACAAAATTTAAAGAACAGCGTTTAATATCATTTGAAATTAGAGGAATATCTTCAGAGGAGAATCAGGTAGCAATACGGCTTTAACTAGGATAAGAAGATACGGTTTTTTACTTTCAGCAGGTTGGTAGAATGGTCCAGTCTAAGGATGTGAAACTCGTGTTGTCACGGCATTGTCACATGACATATCGAGACTTTTTCCCCTTCGCTAAACTGGGTATGGGTGTGACCAGTGCGTGACACATCCGGCCCGTGGGCCGTGAGTTTGACAGCCCTGGTCTAGTTAAAGCAGGACTGTCAAACTCCCAGGCCACAGACCAGATGCATCACACACTGGCCACACCCATGCACGGTTTAGCATGGGTCCTGATACGTCACATGATGATGCCATGATAACATCAGTTTGACACACCTAAGTCAACCTTGGCCACTTTAAGACTTGTGGACTTCAACTCCCAGAATCCCTCAGCTGATAATTCTGGGAGTTGAAATCTATAAGTCTTAAAGTGGCCAAGGTTAGATACCCCTAGTCTAGTCATTCTATCATTCTCTCAGTTCAGAAGCATTGGAAAGAAAAATACAGTACACTAAAAAGTACATAGAAAAGAGTGCCAAGGAAGCCAACTTTTGCTCATGAAGCAAAAGCAGGGTAACACACCCATCCACACAAATAGCTTTTATATCAAATACAAGCTATTATCTATGCTTTAAAATAATATTAAGAAGAGGATTTGGGATTTCAACTTAATGAGGCATCTTGAAATTCTTTAGAAAACAGTGATGTAGCAGCTGTGGTAAGTAGGGATCCTCAAAAATTAATTACTGAGAAGTCAGACTAATTTTGTGACACACAGAAAGTGTTGATTTCAGCTGTCAAAAATACTGGGAAGAGCACTTTTCTAATTGATGCTCTTTTATTCTAATTCACAATTTTTGGGGCGAGGCTACACATATTAAACAGATCTGTTACACATGTATGTACTGTAGATGTACATAAAATACATGAATCACCATGAATTATTTGGAAACCTTCCATGGAATAAGATAGTTGTTATAGATGTGGTTACATGATTCCCCAGCCATAAGGTCATATCCAAGGATCAAAGCAAATCTATTCAATTTCTATTCCAAGCTGAATAGAAACAGTAAACTTTAGTTAAGTGCTGGACTCTTGCTCTGAAATCTCTCTTTAAATTTTTGTCAAGTATCAGAATCATCTCGCCATATAGGCACAACAATCAATTCTTTATATTTTGAGGGAAAAACAAATCTGGGAAGCTTTAATGATATATACTAAGTTATTTGTCTGAAGGTAAAATCAACTTTTAAAAGTTTGATATGCAAAAAATATGTGAAAAACAAAACAAGAGACAAATCATGAAAAACCATTTTAATCTGTACAGATCTAGGCCAGGCTGGCAATATAAAATTGCCAACAGTGTGGACGAAACATTTTTATTAAAAAAACATTTTTATTGTTCTAATCAAGTTAAATTAGAGATTAAACCCAATTGCCTCAATGGTCACAAGACTGGACAATGTGTGATTTGATTATTTAGCTGACTTGATGATAGACATGAGGACTGAACTTCCCATGCAAAACCTGTCTGAGAAAAAGAGGAATTCAAAAAGGCTCTTGTTTTATTCTTGTTTCTTTAAAAAATGATCAACTTGATATTTTTATTGAAATGAAGATTTTCTTTTCTTTTTTTTAAAGGGGGCGGAAACAATGCTTTTCTTATTGTGATCAGATTGGACATTTCTTTCACTTTGCGGCTTCATATTTTTCCAGAGCATAGTGTGAAAGCAAATAGATGGGTCACTTTAGAGGACCACTAGCTGCTTTTCTGATGTTTCTGTACAAATGCAAGATATTCTTGAACATCCTCAGAAGAACCAGCAACAAAAGGGACTCTCTGATGAATAGACTCTGGCTTTACATCCAGCACCGCCTCTATGCCTGTGGTAGCTATTCCTCCAGCCTGTTCAATGATAAAAGCGATGGGGTTGCATTCGTACAAGAGCCGCAGCTAGAATATAAGAGGGAAAAGCTGTTATTCTCACTTTAATCTCTTTTGTTGGAACTATTTAAGAAGCAGTTGAAGAATTTATAGTTTTGCGAATTATAAACACTCGGACATATATCATCTGACAGCTTTGAAATCCTTGCATTGCTGTTTTTTTAAAAACTGCAACACTAATAAAATGCAGTGCAGTCCAAATTAATTTTTCCAATTCATTTCAATAGGAACACAAATTGCATTTTGGAAGCTGAATTTCAAATCACCCTAAGCCAAAATGTGATGTTTTTAAAAAGCATGTAAGAATCCAGCTATGTCTTGGTTTATTGAAAAGTACTTTATGATTTCCAACAAGATTCCAGTCAATGTGCTTCGACAACAAACTATATTTAATAAATTATGACTTAGCATATTAAGACTCTCCCCGCCTGTTCCTTGTTCCATTAGATTGTTTTCCATATAGAATACCATCTAAGACAGGGGTCAAACTGGATTTCTTCCAGGGCCAGATCAGCATTGTAGTTGTTCTCCATGGGCCAGCCAGGGGGAGGGGAAGAAGTGCGGAGGAGAAGGGACGGACGCCTCCTGCAGCATTCTGGGGGCACAGGGGGGACTCACGGACAGCCCCCTCGTGCCCCATTTTCACACTGAATGGCCTCCTGCAGCACTCTGCCGGCCAAAACAGGGTGCGGGGGGGGACATGCACACCCTGTGCCCCATTTTCTCTGCCAGAGTGCTGCAGGAGGCCATCTAGGCCAGAATGGGGCACGAGGGCCGCACATGGTCCCCCCCGCAACCCATTTTCATTAGTAGAAGCACTGTAGGCCGGTCCTTTGCTATTTCCAGGCCAGCCAGGTCTAAGCACACACCGTGCCGAATTCGGCCCGCAGGTCTTGAGATTAACACCTAATATGTTCCTAAAATATTTATGTCCCTATTTAAGATTTATATTTCTTAAACCTCCCTAGTTTGTCAGAATTTTGAAAAGCTTTATGTCTTCTATAATGCAAGCAAGGGGAAGAAAGCATTGTCCCATTATTTCCTTGTATACTTTGAGATACTTTCTGAAGCATCAACATCATCATGTGAGACAAACATTGGTTTGGAAAATGATATACATAGTACAGTGTGCATTTCACAGCACATTGTTCTAATAGGTAACTTATTGTCTGCTAGTGTACTTGTTTAAGTAGCTTTCAAAATGATCTGTAAACTTGCATAACACTAATTTATTTAAATTTAAAATGTTCCAGGACTAACTAAGAAAACTTAGTAATG
Source organism: Pseudoxenodon macrops (assembly GCA_032467955.1). NCBI lineage: Eukaryota > Metazoa > Chordata > Lepidosauria > Squamata > Pseudoxenodontidae > Pseudoxenodon > Pseudoxenodon macrops. The sequence goes on from JANHFT010003742.1 coordinate 85,195, forward strand.
AACATGTTAGAAAACAACTTATTTTTTCTGCTATTTAAAATCAACCTATGATTAATTTTCTAAGAACTGTGCAATCCTAAACACATTTACTCACATATATAGCGGAGGTGGGATTCATTTACTTTCCCTACCAGTTCTCAAATGTGACCGTGTGCGTGCACTAGCTTTGCTCATACGCGCCACCTCTGCGCATGTGCTCAGCCTTCTGCGCATGCGCAGTGCTTGCGCATTACGGGCGGGTGGGCAGAGTCTCCCGCAGTTGCCGCTACCAGATCGCCCGAACCAGAGAGAAACGGCTGAATCCCACCACTAATATAGCATATTATAATACTTAGGGGTTTTTCTCAAATAATAAATGTGGGAATCAGGCAGAATATAAATTGAATAAATAATAATTAATATGCAAGTTTTTCTTATATACACATTCCTAATTTTTACTGCCAAAAAAACTAAACTCATTTATTGGATTCCTTGCATCAGTTGGGCTGTTCTCTAATTTTAAATCCTGATTTTCCAAGGAACAAAAATGCCCACCTTTTTCACTAAAAATGTACTTTTTTATAATAAGTCAATTTAAAGTAAAAACTTACCTTTCCTTTGGGACTTTTCTGATTAGCAGGATATAAAAATATTCCACCATATACCAGGGTACGGTGAACATCAGCCACCATGGAGCCTACGTATCTGGCTCCATAAGGAGATGTACCTTCCTGTAAAGCAGAAATACAGATTATATCAGAGTGGAATTGTTTGAACTCGTTACAAACCTGAACCTAATCTGAGGAAAGATAATTCGGAGGGAATAAAATAACAAAATACCTAGTCTGCAATTTCCAACAATTATGTATGCATGGAATTCTGGCCATAGAAATAAGCTCCATATCAATCAATTTTTTGGTTGGCAGAAATCCAAATGTGCCATAATATCGTATCCTAACCTTTCTGATGCAGTGCAATATTATATTCCTGGCAAAACATTTAATATAATATTAAATGTTTTCAAGCCTTGAGAAAGCATTAAATTATTGCATGTATGGAACTTGCAGATTTATTTAAGCTAAAATGAGACAGAGAGCAGACAAGAGAGCAAATGGGGAACTGCCAGCCTATTGCCTTTCTAAATTTCCACTGCAACCTCCAGTTCTCATTTATATATCCCAAACCACTTTCATTGGTCCAAGTGAACAACTCATAGATTTCCCTTTCAGATGACAAAAGAAACGGATACTGATTGATGGTTTGGAATGATTCGTTTTTTTCTTTCCACAAATAGCTAATGGTACTTCCGCTTGGACAGTGGAAAGATAGAATTCTACCATTTGATATTGCCCAAGTGTTCTCAAATAAAAGTCACAGTTTATGGAGCTCTGAATAAGCCTGTTGCTTTCATTCTACTCTGCTAATTTTTAAAGGGAAACTTCTCATCATGCAGACGTTTCAGAGTGTTTATATTAATTTTCATTTATGTTTTGTGGTTGTGCACCTGTATTCAAGGACGTTCCCACCATATAACTCAAAACAGATGATTCTACAATGAGCAGATAAACAGAGAGATATTTCATTTCCTTTTCCATCTTCACATACATACCCAAACAAATTTTAAAGCCCATTCCACGCCCCAAAGAAGCAACATAGCAGCAATCAATCTCATATAACACAATACAGGCCCTCAACCTACAACAATTCATTTAGTGACCGTTCAAAGTTGCAATGGCACTGAAAAAAATGACTTATGACCGTTTTTCACATCCCGTTTCAGCATCCCTGTGGTCACATGAACAAAATTCAGATGCTTGACAACTGACTCGTATTTATGACAATTGCAGTGTTCTGAGATCATGCGATTACCTTTTGCAACTTTCTGACAAGCAAAGTCAATGAGGAAGCCAGATTCGCTTAACAACTGTGCCATTAAGTTAAACTGGAGGGATTCATGTAACAACTGAGGCAAGAAATGTCGTAAAATGGGGCAAAACTCATTTAGCTAAATTTTTCATTTAGCAACAATTGTGGTCATAAGTCGAGGACTACCTGTATTAGCAATATTCAATCTTATATAACACAATTTCATTCAAACCACCTGTTGAAAATGGCCGTAGGTGTTTGGGATGGGAAATATAATATCAACAAAAGTTCATTTTTATGGCTTGCCGTTTCTTTCAGCAACTGGAATAAAAGAGATATCTATTTTTCCCCCAAAGGGATGCTTTGAAAATCAATTTGTCAGCTTTCAAGTTATTCCTTGATTCAACTGTATTTTTTAAAAAACAACTTGATAGCTTTGGTTTCAGGTCAGTGGTTTAAGCTTAAGTGTCTTTTTCCTTGAAACAATTTCACACAGGAAGGATGCAGTAAACAACCCATGGGGCAATTTTCATGGGGTGGAACTTTCAAAAACTCCAACCATCAAATATCTAGGGCTGGCTCAGGAATTCAGGGATTTGAACTCCACAGGTTGTAAAGTTGTTGTAATTGCCCGAGTCTGATCCAGGGGAAGATTTCAGTTCTCCCTTCTTAAGAACTTAATAGCAATGTGTATCTGATCATTTCAGTTGACAGTGATGTAACAAGCACAAAAAGTCAAAAATTATAGAGCAAGTAAGATTGCAATCTCATTTCCTACAATCTTTTACAATAGTATTTACAACACAGCGATAAGAAAAGCTAGCTACCAATGCGCAGTGAGTTTTGTGGAGAGATAACACTGCAATTCTACTGGTTAAAACCCCCGCAGAGCAAGTGCAGTGGTTTTAGTGGTTTTCTACATATATAGATTTCAAGCCTTAGGAATTCCTACTATGCCCATTGTTTTCTAGATAGCTAATCACCTGATCAGAGAAGAAAAATACAGCACATTCTTACACAAAATCAGCCTTCTCTGATCTGGTCTTTCTGCATTCTACACTATATTGAAAACCATAGAGGGGGTGCTGTTACCATTTTCTATAAAGAGTTCCTAGATCTGAAAAAGATTCAAGTAACATATGAGCTTGCTCTTCCTGAGACCATCGTCTGCGAACTGTCTGCGAACTGTCCCTAAATACAAAACTTATCTTCTAACATGATCTCAGCCCCTGATTACGACCTTAATCATGCCAACAAGCTAACTGCAGTACTGAGGTTTCTTGGTGACCTCAGTCTACCTCTAATTAATTGGACCCTAAACGAATGTATAGCTGAACCTATAAATGCAATCATGTACAATACCGTTACCACTCTGGGACTGGGTCAATTAGTAACAAACACCTCAAAAATTCTCATCAATGCCCATCCTGACTGAAATTTTAGGGTGTTCATTCTATAACAACGGGTGCAAAAGCTGAGAAAAAAATGAACAAAGGAAGTCTGATGCCAGCCATGAACAGATCATGTAAGTACCTATCCAATAAATCCAAAGAAACAAACCACAACTAACTGCAATATACTGTTGAACCCTTAACCACAGACCTGAGGTCATAGTGACTGCAACAGTTTTCCAAAATGTTTGGAAAATCCCGATTTTTAGAAATGGACCGTTCTGGTTATGAATAGAATTCATAAAATTTGTTAATCTGATCAATGAATGAAAATTGTAACTATACAAAGTAAATTTAACCGCATATCCCACCTATTATTTTAATAGATTAGGAAAATTGTATCAGCAGTCAAAATAGTACGTTTGTGGTTAAGTGTTAATCATCACTATGATTAGGATCACAGCCACTTTTGCTGCGGCTGTCCAGATTTACAGATTTACCTGTTCAATTTTGTAAATAAAAATAAAAATAAGTGTACAGTTGTTTAAAAGAAAGTATGTAAACCAGATGACACCGTCTAAATTGGATTCACTGAGCAAAAGGCACCAAAAGGTTAAATCCCTCTGTTTCTATTTCCCCACTTTCCTCGTTTCAGTCGAATATATGTGCTTGTGAAAATGTGAAATAATGCCATCTTAAACTACAGTGAGTTGAATAAAGTCACACCTGCTGGTTTCATGGAATTCCTGCAATGAACGGCACTAGATGGTGATTATGAAACAGGTATAAACAAAGGTAAAGTCACCTAAATCCAGAACCTATATAATATAGTGAAGTCATTTCCTGGTTTTTGTTTCTGATTCTTTTGTGATAAATTTGACAAACAATATCATTGCAAAATCGCAGTTTATAGGTCAAGTTCTGAATCAGACATATGCCTCAGCAACTAAAGCAACAGGAAAAAATACACATTTTTTCTGAAGGCTTTTTGTTTGGCTGAAAATTTAATCATGAGTTGCTGGATATGGAATAGGAAATATCAAAAGACAGGTTCATATGTAGGGTAAATAAATCCATTTACATAATACCATCTTTGTGTTCTTCCTGTAACGCAGGTTAGAATAACTTCATGTCCCAGGGCACATGCATTCCTTAAGCTCCTTTTGTGTGTGTGTGTGTGTGTGTGTGTAGCCTTAGTAGGCAGCTTTTCTGGCAGAAGTATTTTCTGATATTTTGAAATGGGAAATAGTTACCTACCGAGATTAAATTCATTTATGAAACAATTGGTCTATTAAACTTAGGGGGAAAGGGCAGGCCACTATCATTCTTGGTTGATAGATCCAGTTTGGATCTATTGTAACTCTCATCCCCAAATAGTTATTGTAGCCCCAACTGAGTTTTAGAGCTTGTGAGGGAAAGAGAGCAAGATGGCCTCTCTCCTCTCGGTTTTAAATTAATCAAAGTTATTGGTTACACCTGCTTTTGCTACAGTTTTCTGGATTCCGATACAGCAGGGAGCTCTGCTTATTTCACTTAAAAGCAGAAACTTCCTCTGTCACATGAAAAAGGAGGAGACCTGCAAGCCCAAGTTGTTTAATGTGTGTGAGAAGACTGCAGCTGCCTAACAATTAGTAGCAACAGTAATTGTGAAAATTATGGGCGTTATTATCCTGAGTGCCTGAAAAATTGCTTCGAAAAGGATACAAGAGGTGAGCAGGAAAAGTATGAAGGTAGAGGGTACAGTATGGCTTTTGGCCAAGTAGGGGATGTTAAAAAGCAGATTTCCATTTTCAGCATGTGATTAAGAAATGCTGATCTCTGAGAAAAGACATTAATATAAGATTGATTTAGAGAGAGTGCATGCCTGAATTATGCAATGTTTGTGCAAGTATCTAATAGAAGATAAAGTATATTGAAGTACGGGTAGTCCTCTGCTTATGACCACAACTCAACCTGAAATTTCTGTTTCCAAGTGAGACATTTCGCCCCATTTTATGACCTTTCTTGCAGCAGTTGTTAAGTTAGGTTGTTAAGTGAATCTGGCTTCCCCATTGACACTGTTGGTCAGAAGATTGGAAAATGTGATCACATGACCCCGGGACACTGCAACCCTCATAAATATGAGTCAGTTGCCAGCATCTGAATTTCGATCACGTGACCATGGGGATGCTGCAACAGTGTTGTGGTAACTTCAAAAGATCATTAAATGAATTGTTGTAAGTCGACAACTGCCTGTATCGTACACCATAAAAGTAATGCATGACGGCAAAGAAATAGATTGCTTAGTAAATGGTTCAAAAATGAGCAGACAGCAAGACATAGTGAATGATGTCCCATTGGCTGTTTAATACTGTATACTTTTGGAGAAATGTTTAAGGAATATTTGTAGAGTTGTTGGACATGCATTGGGTAAGGAAGTGAATGGGTGCTGCATGTTCTTTGACATGCAGATGGACTTTGTGGTTAGTTGAGAATCCAAATAACTTGCAAGAAACACTAGACAGACATTTGGTATAGTAAGGAGGATGGATCTGGAAATAAATGTAGCAAAGACCAAACTGGAATTGACATGGGAAAAGCACAAGTTTAACAACTACAATTATAAATAGTGGAAACTTAGATTCAATGGATTTGTACTACATAAAATATTCGTGGAAAAAAAGGGAACATAAAAAAATGCAAACGCTGACAGTAATGAATGTTGGTTAAAAATTAACCCAAAAAATTAAAATGCTATATATACCGACATGTTTCTACTATTTTGTTATAGAGAACTAAGAAAATTATGGATAATAGAACAAATAAGCTGAAAAAAGAGAAGCAAGTTTAAAAGAACGAAATGAAATGAATCAATATATGGCAATGATAGAAGCAAAGAGGGACTACTGGCATAGAAATGCATAAAGAGGCATGGTGAATAATGTTAGCATAAATTAGTTTTAGGAGAATCAGTCTGGTGTAGTAATAATTAGAGCACTGGGATGAGATTGGGAGGTCATGAGTCCTATCCTGCCTTAAGCACAAAACTTGGAACAGTCACTTTCTCTCAGCCCTAGAAAGAAGCCAATTGACAATCACTTCTTAAATTTTGCCAAGAAAGCTCCAGCAACTTGTTCTTGTAATTGCCAGGAATCAAGACTGACTCAAAGGCACGAGAAAGAAAAACAGTTTTAACAAAGCATTATTTTCTTCTCTTTTCTCATTTGTTTAATTCCTTTGGTTCACTATTCCTTATTCCTTATTGCTTTATACTGTATAAAGTTTCTTACCACAAAAAAGACTGCAAAAATGCTATCAACAGTTCAATGTATTGTGGCAGTTTGAACCATGGAATTTACCCAGTGCCCAATATTTTTCACTATTTTTTTCTATATATTTCACAATTCTATACTGGATATACTTGGAACCTTCTATTTTATTCTTGAGCTAAAGTAATATTTCTAAAATACACACCTACTATTTTTGCTAAATAGTATGAGTTTCTATTGAATGGGGATTTACTTAGATTTAGATTTTCCAGTACTTTTGGACAACAAGTTTTCTCCTTGAATGCATTAATTCAAATGTAATCAAAATTCTCTGTGGGAGCTATGGAACTATATTAAACACTACTAGTAGTAATTAATGGCAGCCAAATGGTAAATTACCTCAGGAAATTTCTTCTTGTGTAAATACTCAGTCACAGCAGGATCAAAATACTTTGCATAACCTTCATTAAGACTATAGATTTTTCCTTTCTTCTTGATTTTCACATCTTTTTCCACCAAAATGAATTCACCAAGACCCTACAAACAGATAAAATAAATAAAGGAACTTATTCATATACTATTAATTCACATGCCATCTTAATGATTTATTACTGTAAATATTTCCCATTCCTTCAACGAATCAGGTAAGACTCAATTTAATCCACTTTTAAAGGAATAAAAAGAATTGAAGTTAGTGATAACCAATTGTAAGAAAAATCTCTGCAGCTTTAAGTGTCTTTGCAAAGAGTCATAAGCAGGTGTGGGATTCAGCTGGTTTGGACTCTTCCAAGCATTATTTTTCAATAATGTAATCATTTGGAGGAAAGGCTTTTGAAGTGTTGATAGTTCTGGGATTTCCCAATCTTCTGCTGGACTCTCAGAAGCTGACCAATAGATCTCTGTCTATGTTTTGACGTCTCCTGACAACATTCAAATAGTGATGTCCGCATAGAAAGGGATCACCACTAGAAATGAAAGTAACTAAAGAAGTACAGACTCAAGCTAAAATTTCAGGGTACAGGTAATCCTCAACTTACAACCACAATTGAGCCTAAAATTTATGTTGCTCAGTGAGAAATTTGTTAAGTGAGTTTTGCCCTATTTTACAACTTTTCTTGCCACTGTTGTTAAGAGAATCTGGTTTCCCCATTGACTTTGCTTGTCAGAAGGTTGCAAAACGTAATCACATGATTACGCCCAACAGCACAACCCTCATAAAAGTGAGTCAGTTGTCAAGCATCTGAATGTAAATCACGTGATCATGGGAATGCTGCAATGGTCATACGTGTGGAAAATGGTCATAAGTCACTTTTTTCAGTGCTGTTGTAACTTTGAATGGTCATTAAGTGAACTGTTGTAAGTCAAGGACTACCGATAGCCAATAAAGCTTTTTTAAGTTAAGTAACTAACGTGCTGCCAATTTAGCATCAGCAGGAAGCACTATACTAGCGACAATCCTGGGGTTTTTTCTAGCAAAATTGTCAGCAAATTAGAGAATAATTCAGTTTTTAATACAATCTGGTTAACAATTAAAATTTGGCCATGTTTTTAATGCATGGATAAAACAGCTTTCACATCCCAAATCTCCAGTTCAGTTTTCCCTTGCTTGTTGTTTGATACCCTTTATCGGCTGCTATTTCCACACAATGTTTCCCAAACTCTTTTTAATGCCAGCTACAAAATAGCTGTTGTTCATTCATTTCATGAGACTGTTCTTGGTTTCACTGCTTTAAACACTAAAGTAGCTTGTAGTCACTCTTCTGTTCCGATTTTGGAGGGGTCTTGTAAAAGCCACATTAGCTATTCTGTAGTTTTGAGGACCAGATCTAGAAAAGCATTTCATGCCTCATACAAATGATTTGTATATGCCAATTCATAAGCAATCATTTTGCCACCATGGCATTACAATGGCGTTATACGGCCAAATACTAGCCCAGGAAGCATTGCTCTCATTCTGAATGGCCTCTATACAGAGGTGGGTTTCAGCAGGTTCTGACCAGTTCTGGAGAATCAGTAGCGTAAATTTTGAGTAGTTTGGAGAACAGGTAAATACCACCTCTGACTGTCCCCGTACCCATCTATTCTCTGCCTCTCGAGTCCCAGTTGATTGGGAGCAAATGGGGATTTTGCAATAACCTCCTCCTGGAGTGGGGAGGGAATGGGGATTTTACAGTATCCATGCCCACCAAGCCACACCCACAGAACCGGTAGTAAAAAAAAATGTGAATCCCACCACTGCCTCTATATTATAAATACTTTATCTCCCCACCACTACCAGAGTTCCTGGAAAGGGAGATGGTTTTCATATGGAATATGAAACAGCAACCAAAATAGAACTATGCTTAGTATTGGACTCATACCGGATCCAGCATAAAGCAGTCCACTCCTTGACCCGTTGAAAGGGCGACCAGGGTTGCACTGCCATACAGAGCGTAGCCTGCAGCCACAATATT
>JANHFT010003742.1:100145-110958 GCA_032467955.1 Pseudoxenodon macrops
ACTGCCTCTCTGGTTAACCCTTATTACATTGTAACAGCTAAGGCGAAGCGCCCATCAATGTGAGTGATGTTGAGTTGACCACGCCCACACAGTCACATGACCACTGAGCCACGTCTATCCAGCTGGTCATTCGGGCAGTTGTTAAATTATTTGAATCCCACCTCTGCCCCTGATGTTTGGAAGCTGTCCTCCATTTTATTTCAATATGGGCATGAGAAAGTTTTTCTTTCAGGCTAAGTTATCCCTCGGTTTAAGCAGTTCAGTTTTAAGCTTGGGGACAGTATTATTTGTTGCATGTGGAAGCAACATTCAGTTCTGGAATGGTGGATTGTCAACTCTGCCCCCAGGCATTTTCAACTATAGAGCAAGTCCTAACAGTTTCCTTGGAAAAATATTTTTTTTCCTTCCATGACTCAATTGCACCCTCTGCTGCTTAATAAAGGAACACTCTCTTCTCACTTAATTAGACCGCATACTGACCCTCTTTTCTTTTGGAGTGATTATTGCTTCTTTATTCTCTTCAGAGACCAGGACGCAAGTACTGTAGGAGGATTGGAGCATGTTGATAACCAGAGAATTGGACAACACATCCAGTTTTTTCTGCTCATCCCCAGTCACATTTACGCTCCCTGCAATTCCATACCTATGGAGGGGGGTTGAAAGCCCACGAGATTATTACTAACATGAAAAAAGAGTTCAGTCAGGGAAAAGCAAATGGATGCTCTTCATATTTATTGTGTACCTCTCACAGTCTTTTGCCATTGACCATGTTGAAGGACCATATTGAAGGCCTTTTGGAAACACTGAGGCCCTGGATGTGCTCCCAGGCATTTCCAGAGGTTAATTGGAGACCATATTCAGTTTATTGAATCTTTTTACCTCAGCAATCATGAAATAATGCATACGTAAGAGGAATATGCTTTAAAGTGTTGCAAACCGCTTCATTAATAAATGAGTCTGCCTTTGTATCCTCCATGTTTTTTTTAGCATAATCTTATTGACCTCTTCAGTGTTAAAGAACTGTCCAGAACTGTTTCTGTAAAGAGCCAATCATTGCAATGATGTGATAGGGTCTGTTTCCATGGTCATCTTTTCTGGAAGTCAGCTATTCAAGGCACTAAATGGACCCAAGATGAAATGGGACAGAAGTTTTATCAGCCTTGGGAGCTCCTTTCTATTTCAGCCAAGCTTCTCCTCTACCACGTCATCCTGCCAGCTGGCCTATTTTTTTCCACACAAGTTTATCAATCTTCTGGAAGACTGACAGACCTGAATTCAGAAATAGTGAGAGTGGGCAGGATGGAGCTTCTGTGCACTGACAACTTGTTACTTGGGCAACTTGAAATGTGATTAAGGTCACTAATCTAGGCACCATTTATTCTTGTCAGGTCTCACCCCACCATACTTTAAAGAGGGGAAAGGAAGCCAGGGTACTCCATCAATTGCTGCTCTTAAATTGTCACAGGAAATTGTAGCGACACTGCAAGGCTCAATAATAAGGCAGAATAAAGCTTCATGGTCCTAATAGCAGAATTTAGTGAATTATTTAACCAATGCTTAGACTGCCCCAATCTCATCTCTGGATGAGTCACAGGAATCTCAAAATGCAATATCAGTAGAATAATAAATATAATAAAAGAACAATTAGTATCATGTTTCTAGTGACTCAGTGCACAGTAATGAGGTTATGAGGAGGACATTCTGTCTCTTTCTCTCTCTCTCTCTTTCTCCGCTTAATTCCATCCCTTTGCAAAGCAATGAAAGGATAAATGGCTGTTCCTTTCAAATAGGAAATGACAGAAGGCTGGAAAGGCTTAAGATCTTCAGAACCAAATATGGCCCTTCCCCATGACCAATCCTTCTCCTTTTCTATTTTCTGGACAGCATTTCTGACTTATAAGAGTCAGTCTCAAAGGTTTGCCTGGCAACAAAAAGGTTTCTGTTATATGATATCATCCTTCAAGGCAAAAGCTCTCTTTGTAGCCTTGGAAGAAAAAAATTCAAGAAAATCTGTTGCCCTGAGACAGTGTGCTAGGAAGCAGAAGATTGCACCTTGGCAACTTATTCTCTGATTAACTCATTCATGTTCATATGAAATAATCAAAATAGGCCATCAGGTTTCTGGAAGACAATTAAGACTTGGCCATGACATCAAACCTGTTAATGAAGACAGTGCAATTTGCCACTTGGCACAATTCTGAACCCTTCTCTGAATGCAACTCCTATTACATTAGAAACAAGTAAGCTGGCCTGATCTTTATGCTGACATGCTTATGGACCATTTTGTTTGAACCACTCAGTCACAGAAATAGCATACAGGCAAATCAGATTATTCCTGTGTTAATATTACTGCTTTGGTTTGCTGAATTATTACCAATATTAAAATGCATGCATATTACATGCTTGTATACTATCTGTCTACAGCTGAGATCCTGTTGTTCAGTTTTGCTATATACTTTTATTCTCTCCTTGAAATTATTACGTTAATAGAGTAGAGAATCAGATATTTCTTTCTGATCAAATTCTGTTTATATCAAACCAAAATCAATAATGATTTTAGAGCGGTTTCTATAACTCAGCATACATGTTAGCTATTATAGATGCTTTTCTTTCATTGCAGCCACATGGAACTGTATCTCAATAATTTTGTTCAATGTATTATAAGAAATAAGTTTCCTTCCTAGTGGTGGGTTCCTCCCGGTTTTAGTACCGGTTCAGTCATTGTGCGATTCATGCGCGTGCTTTGTGCTTCACACACGCACCAAGCAAGCACTGCACATGTGTGCGCACTTTACAAAAACTGTTCACTTCCTCATTTCTTCTAGGGAGAGCATAGCTGATTCCCGCAGCAATCCACTCTGCCACGCTAATCAGCTGAGAAGATAAAGGGTAGAAAGGACCCCGGGTGGGCCAATCCCAATGTTGGGAAGGAACCAGTTCTCTATTAGGTGATCGTCACCACTAACGGTTCTCCCGAACTGCGGCGAACCGGGCGAAACCCACCACTGCTCCTTCCCCAAATCTCATCCAAGACATTCTAATATAGATCCACTTCTCCCTTTTTCTATGCTACTCACATATGAGCAAGACCTGCCTTTCGAACTGCTGATGAGATGGCTTTGATGGCAGTGAGCGTTGAGTTCAAAAGCTGGGTCAATTCTCCCGTTGCCCCTTTCACCCGTCGTCCTTTCTCCATGACATATCTGTTCAGGGTTATCATATCTGTTTCAAAGGGGCTTTGATCCGACATGTTGGCTGGAAAGCAGGACCGTTTTTCTTGGTTAGAATCTAGTAGTTCTTCGCTTCCACTCCTGATCCCTGCTGTTTGCCGGTAGTTTTATTTTAAGAAGAAGCAGCTGGTGGCACACCAAGCATGGATTAGTAAAAGGTTCCTGATCCCATGTGACTTGAATGCTCGAAATAGACCTGCTGCACAATTCCTCTGGATCTTCAAAGTAGCAAGAGTGGAACTTCTTCTTCTCAGCTGAACAAATTACCCTTTTGGAATAAACGCACAATTAACTATAGGTAGGTAATTGTGATTTAGTCACTGCTGAATATGATATGAAGAGAGAATTAATGAATGGCTCTAAACCTCGTCATTTGTGGGTCTCATATAAGTCCACAATGTGGACAAAGTAGTGTATGCAGCTAAACTCTCAAGGCATTTACTGCCAAATTTGGCAATTGCATCCATCTGTGATGGACTGTGGGTTTGATTCAGGGAAGTAGAGGAAGGCAATGTTGAGCCACTACAGAAAAGATATCTCAATCCTGAGAAAGTAGAAAGCATGAGGAAGAAACTCAAAACAAGTCCATCTTGACCGGATTAGATATAAATTGAAGCAGGGAGAAGCCCTACTTAATGGACTTTGAAGATTTTGTTACCACGCCCTAAGCCTAAGCTCCTTCAAGAACATTCCAGGGCTTCTGGTGACTCCTGCTTTGTGACCTTGCATACCTTGAAGGGTTGACTGTCCCTGACCTATACTATCTGCTTTACTATAGGTTGCCAACTTCTTTGGTCTGAGCGCCACCTTTTTTAAATATAGAAGAAAGAAAGGGATACTGTAGTCATCTTGCCCAATTCCAGGCAGAAGCTTGAGCTTGGCCAGGATGTCATTTTGAGCAGCTGCCCCTTGTTCATCAAATAGCAAATGGGGAACTTTCTCAGAGTTTGGCCCAAAGGAGCTTCACGTTTAGCTCCAAGAAAAACTGTGAAGATATGGTCCTGCCAAAAACAGCTGAAGAGCTTTATCAAGCCATGGTGTTAAATAGAAAACATGTCTTCCTCCAGATGTTATACCGTTTTCACTCTAGACGCTATTTTAGACAGTTTGACTAATGTTGATGAATGATGATGGGAGTTGTAGTCCAGGGAGTTAAGCCTAATATTCAAAGCCCAATTTAGCATGGTTTCAAATAGTATTGTAATTATGAAGGGGATTCCAATTCCTGGGTTGGTTCCAATTTGGGGATATTTTGGAATGCCTAACTTCTACTCTAACACAGGAAGAGTTTCTCTTTTCTAAATCTAACCAATTTTTGTTTATCAACATGCCTAGAACAGGGCTCGCCTTGCTTAGTCAGAGAAATAGATGTTGGATTCCACAAAAGCAAATTGTTATTTGGTTTCTTACTACTGTATTTTTAATGTCAGGTATAGAGAGACATTTTGATTCTACTACCTCTTGTTCTCAAATCACTTGGATTACTTTTAAAAACACTTCATCTGAGGGAGGCGGGCAGCGGATCATTTATTTATTTATTTACTTACTTATTTATTTACTTATTTAGTCAAGAATGTATAGGATTACAGACAAAGAATAAACATGATTGTGAATATATAAAATGTACAAGCATGGTTATGAATACATGGGGACATTAGGACAGGGATGGTAGGCACACTGGTGCGCTTATGCACGCATCATCATCATCTGCTGTTCTGTCCCGGATCAAAATGTCACCGGCCAGTTTTGGCCTGGAAATTTTGAAATCTTGCATATTATATTATGAATCTGAATTTTAAAACAGGATTGTTCAGCAGGTCAAATGGCAGACAAAGAAGCGTCACTTAAGATGTTTACTTTTTTCCTTTTTCCTACATAGAATTTTGCACTTTATTTTCTTCTTATATAGATAAGGGTGTTTACAGAGGTCTGCCAAGAAATTCAACATAGTAGCCAGGGCCATATTGCCAAAATTATACGGGTGGAGCTACATGGGTGCTGGCCAAAAATAGTCCAAATTACAGGTCCTCAATCTTACCGAGTAGAGTTAGAGGACAGTAAGATTTGGAGAAGGCACATTGATCAACTCCGGGGACGATTAAACCAAAATTACCAAAAACAAGCAGAAACAGAACAGGCGCTAACAACTAAAGATGCTGAAAACCAATATAACCACACACCAACACTGTACTCAAGCCTTGAGGGTTTACGCAGCCATTTATCTGAAGAACCAGGGGTCCAGTGATGGGTCTCTGAGGAAGTCCGGCTGACGGAGACAGCCAAGCTCAAGAGAACTTTGAGGCACTTCCACAGGCTGAAGCGGGAGCGGCCAAATACCTGACTGTTCAGACTGCAGCTGCCGAGCCGAATGGACTGCGCCATTCCACCCACCAAAGTCTCACCTACCTAAGTGACTATGCCCCTTGAATGCAAATGATTGGGTAACGCCTGTCTAGGAGAGGAGAGATGTTGAATATACAATTAGGAGTGAAGCCTGATGCAAAACTTCACTTATTGGTTCATTTTCCAGGCGGGAAAATGAACGAGTGTCAGTGGCTGAATTGCCGGACAGCCGTGGCGCGCCTATTTTACTTGTTGTTACCGGAGCTGAAATAAAGAGCTGGTTCATCTCACTGATTATCCTGCCTCTTCAATCTGATACCCATATCTAACAATTACTAGATGAAAGTACCAAGTGTCTCTCTGCTCAATTTTTGCTGTCAAGATCTGGTTGTTCCAAATGAAATCATCCATCCTTTTTGTACCATGTCTCCAGGGCTTTTTCACATTGATAAAACCTCAAGGGCATTATACTACCGCGAAAAACATTCAAGCAGCACCAAATTCAACCTTGCTCACAATAAAAATGTAAAGACACCTATGAGTCCATCTTACCCCTGACTATAAGGGAGCAATTTACTATTTTCTTCTGCGATGTTATTTTTACAACTTCTCTGCCTAATTTACTATGCAGAAATATCTTGGGGTTTCCTATGCAAGTACTAACCAGTCAGAGCCATACTTCACTTCTCAGCACAACCGAGGCATGCTCCCATTATGTCCATAAAATAAATGGAATTGAAATTAGCTGCAACTAATTAAAAGTCACCGTGTTTTCTGTGGGTTGAGTCTGAATCCATTCTAGAATATATAACTCTGGTTTTGCCCATACAAAATAATAAAGGGAATACTTGCTTCAATTAATCGATAATTGTATTCATTTAGTACTGTAAAATGAAGAATCTTGTGGATTTTAATTGTAGCTATAAACTATAAGTATGTTAATTCTACAATGGAGATTACATGTACAGTACATATTTATCTTTGGCAACTCACAGCAGCTCCCTTGCCAGAAGCAGAATTCTTCACAGTCCCATAGAGAGAAGACATTCACACTATTTACATGCATTGAGAATTATATCAAATTAGTTATTCTGCAGAATTGATCAGGAATGTCCTTGAAGATGTTGGGAATCCAGAAGTTTCAGTGTTCAAGGAAAATCTCCCTCTCTAGTGTAAAAATAGTACAAGGGGAGCAAGGTGTGGATGGGGCAGTAAAACTTCATTGCAATAAACTCCACAATGTGGTACTCTCTCACACAGGAGGTATGTATTAGCCCCTACAGCAAATATATTTCATTGGGCTTCCAATCCCAGTGCATGGATGAATAATGGCACCTGTGTCTAATGAATTTCATGCATTTTTATATTTTTCTTTAAGAGTTGGATTTCTATATTTACGAATCCATCCACCCACCGGATTGGGCAAGTTATAAAAATGGTTAAATACATTTTTGTAGGGAAGATGATATGGTGTAACCTTGCAGTCTCTTTGTGAGTGTTGCTATTCTTTAATTAAAAACAAATTTGCAAAAGTCCATGCCTTTCCCATTGCAGGTAGTCCCATTATGTTACTATCATTCAGAATGGCACTTGAGTCCCATATCAAGATGTTTGCATGAGAGACTAAGCTAGAGTAGATCATGTGAACATTCACATGCCATGCTTAGCAATAAGACCAGAGGTGGGTTCCTGCCAGTTTGGATCAGTTCTCTAGAACCGGTAGTGGGAATTTCCCCCAGCTCACCAAACCAGCAGTGACGACTGGCTGGACACGCCCCCGAACTAGTCCTCCAGCTCAAACCAAGACATGCTCCCATTATGTCGGCCTCAAATTGGCTGAAATGCAACACTCTGTGCATGCGCAAAGCCTTCTGTGCATGCACAGAGGGTTTTCACCTGGAAGTGATGAGGATGCGTGTGCTTGCTATGCTCACGTGCACAAAATGCACACTTCAGGCATGAGTCTGAACTGCTGGGAAGGTAAGTAGAACCCACCCCTGCATAAGACATAGGCTAGGCCATTGATCCATTTTCTAGAATAGTATGTTTACCATCCATCTATCATATATCAAGCATGTCATCCAAATGCAGGAATTATACATTTCTCCATCTCCAGTTATTGTTATCGTGTCTCTTGAAATTTGTTCATACTTAAGCCCTCTGGTTTACGCCACTCAAAAATGCTGCTGCATGAAATGCTGCTAGCAAGAAGAGAAGGAGATTGTGATGAAGTGTATTTGCACTAACCAGTATTCATAGTTAAACTTGAAATATGAGTCCAGCCAATGACTGGACTCATATATCATAGAAAAGCCATGGTGGCACAGTTATTAGAATGCAGTATTGCAGACTGACTCTGCTCACTGCCAGGAGTTTGATCCTGACCAGCTGAAGTTTGACTCAGCCTTCTATCCTTCCAAGGATCCAGACTGTTGGGGGAATATGCTGACTCTGTAAACCACTGTAAGTGCTGTAACAATAGCAATAACACTTAGACTTATATACTGCTTCACGATGCTTTACAGCCCTCTCTAAGTGGTTTATAGAGTCAACATATTTCCTCTAATAATCTGTCCTCATTTTACCGACTTCGGAAGGATGGAAAGTTAAGTCAACCTTAAGCTGTTGAGATTCGAACTGCCGAACTGCTGGCAATCAGCAGTCAGCAGAATTAGCCTGCAGTACTGCATTCTAACCACTGCGCCACCGCAACTCTGTAAAGCACTATGAAGCAATATATAAATCTAAGTGCTAAGTATTATATCTTTCTATTTGGTGAATAGATTTAATTGAATAAATCACAATCAGTATACATTAGTATATTTACATAAGAGACCAATCCAAAATCAAACTTGGTCTCAGATTTGCTGAAAAACTGCCCTTCATAATGTAATATATATTTGATACCTCTGTTAGAAGTCGCCCTTCTGTGTGCAATCATCTGGATTAGTCAAGATGATGGTGTTAAAGAAGGAAGTAATTCTCCAAGCATCATAATTAATGTTTTACCACGACAGCAGTATGAAATATGAGTGAGCTATTTCCATTACCCAATGTCCAAAACAGCCTATAGAAGACGATACTTTTTTCCAACTGCATTTTAATGTTAGTAGTTTAAGTTACCAAACCATCTGTAACGTAAGCCGTTGTCCTTTCACCAAATGCCAAAGTTCTTGAGCTGCTTGCTGGAACTCTTACCACACGGTAAATACTGTACTGCTCTAAAGCAGTATTTCTCAAACGTATCAACTTTAAGATGTCTGGACTTTAACTTCCCAAATTCAGCATAATGTTGTATATATAATGAACTAGGAGGTATAGAAAATGTAGTGGATATCATAAACCTACGGTCTCAAAATGAGTTACAGTACAGATTTCAGATTGGCCCTGTTGATACCCTGTTTCCCTGAAAATAAGACCTCCCCGGATAATAAGCCCAATCAGGCTTTTGAGCGCATGCACTAAAAAAGCCATCTCCTGAAAATAAGCCCTCCCCAAAACACAGCAGCAGCCATGAGGTGACCACGCTTGCCGATTCCTGCACCTCAAAAACAATAAGACATCCCCGAAAATAAGGTCAAGTGCTTATTTTGGGGATCAAAAGAAAATAAGTCCCTGTCTTATTTTCAGGGAAACACAGTAATTTCTTTAATCTGGGATGTATGAGTCAATATTTTAGTTATGCAAAGGGACTGAGTAGATAAAATTTTTAATAGCACTTGGAAAACCACATTGCATTAACTTTTGGGGCATTCTGAAGCTACAGCACACCACACATGGGCTTGGTCCAGTGGCAAGATGTTTCTCTTGGGATCTTGGCAGTCTTCTGTTCCTCATTTGGCTGAATGTTTCTTGACCAAGGCTAAGTATTCCTCCACATCATCTGAAGAGCCCAGCACAACTGGCACACGCTCGTGAATGTTTTCAGGAATAATGTCCAAGACGGCCTCCTTGCCTGTGGTTGCCATTCCTCCAGCTTTTTCGATGATGAAAGCCATTGGGTTGCACTCATACAGCAATCTCAGCTGCAGTTGAAGATGTGAAAAATAAGGACAGAGGTCCATTGTCAGCATTCTGTTTACACAGCAAACAAGCATTGTAAAGTCTTATGGATATATCCTGCTCTTTGCATAGTTTATTGCAGGACTCATCTATCTGTGTTTACCAAGAAGCAAACTCCACTCTAAATAGCACATTTTGGACTACAAATTAAAAGTTTGGACTAGGTTTTCATATTTGTGCATGTTTATGACTGTACCCACATTCTCTCACTATTTTTTTTTAAGCCATTATAGTTCAATGATTAATTTCAGTTTAGGGCAGAAATCCAGCAGTTTGGTTAGTCTAATTTCCCTAGTCTGCTCTCTTTCTCATGTCATTGGATATCATTCCAATCAGCATGATTAAAATCCTTTCACTTTTTGATGATGCCTGACTGAGTTCATACATGGCAGGAATCCCAAATGCTGATCAAATTATGGCTTCGTATAATGTGTGATGCTATGTCAACTAACCAATCCGGAAGGCAGCAGAAAAAAGTGGTCTATGACATCCAGTAATGGAAGAACTATGTCATTTTTTAATATGAATATGTCCAACATGTTAACAGTTCAGAAAAAGCTGGTTCCATCCCATTGTGTGCCAGCTTCCTAATTGCTGTTTTTGTTTTTATAGAACAGTGTTTCTCAGTCTTGGCAACTTTAAAACGTGCGGACTTCAACTCCTAGTAAAACAGTATTGGATGGAGTGCACTAGCATCTTTAAACCAGTCATTGTCTCACAGCCTACCTTTGCTCATAGTGAGAGGGGGAGAGATAGTTTCACAAATGAAGGTGAATATACGAGTCTCAGGATAATGTTGCAAGATCCAATCTGCATCAGTCACCAGGACCAGAAGCTTGGAAGACATCTGGTCTTCCGAGCTTTCAGACTCATGCTGGCGCCCATCTTCAGGGAACATTATCTCTAACTTCTCTAGTGCTAGAAAGAAGTTCCCTAAGATTTGCTCCAGCATGAGTCCGAAAGCTTGGAAGACAAGACCACTGGTCCTGGTGACCAACCCAACCCATTGGATGCTGCAGAAGATAGTTTCCATGTATGCTACTTGAATTCCTTATCGTATTTTTCTGTGTATAAAACGCACCTTTTCTCCTCCTAATTGGGGCTGATAATTTGGGTGCGTCTTATACTCTGAATGTAGCTTTTTCAAAACTTTTTTTCAGACCTAATGAGGTGAGTGA
>JANHFT010003743.1:37895-48126 GCA_032467955.1 Pseudoxenodon macrops
GCATGTGTGTGTGTGTGTCCTGGCATGCAGGTGGCACACAGATCCCAGCATGCACACTCACCTCCCACTGGCCAACTGATATTTGGATCTCTGCCATGCATGCGCAGGGGGGGAGTGCAAGGGGTTGCTGTGCGAGCCCCTTGTAGCCTTTTTTGGCTGTAGGGAGGCCTACCAGGCCAAAACGGGACAAAGAGGGGGGAAGTGTGGCCCTCCCGCAGCCTGTTTTGGCTCACAGGAGGCTGCAGGGATGCCTACTAGACCCAAAACTTGCCCCAGGGAGTGTCGTGCGTACATGCGTGGGAGGCAGGGGGAATTAGAAAAAATACCCAGGCAGAGCCAGGTCATCAGCTAGTTGAGATATAAAACGTGTATTAATATGTTTCATTTAGGAGTTATTTTTCACATTAATTTATAACATCACAATGCAAGTTCCTCTCTTATATACTTCTGCATGTAAGTATGGAAAGGATGGAATTTGTGTTGCCATGTATATTTTGCCATAGTCCCTGTGGTTGTTAGTTTCTATTATACATGTTATTGGTTTCCACCGTTTCCGGATTCACAAACCACCAGTGGGAGCAGGTGGGGGGGGGGGAAAGAGGATGCTTTTGTGCACGCAACTTAATCTCACCCATGTACAAAATTAGCTTTGCGAGATTGCCACCATTTGTGTGGCCCGATTCCAGGCCACGAACCTGGGGTTAGGGACCCATGGTTTGTGTGATTTTTTTTCCTCAGAAGTTTTCCTCAGAAGCTTTTACATCTGAAAACAATAGTGTATAGGATTATTTTGAAAGCTAGTCCAATATATTGCTTGAGATATTGGAGTTGGAACGTTAGATTCAAGTTCTTACTTGAATAAGAAACTAATTTTGACCAGACAAACAGACAGACACACCCACACACAAGCTATTTACAGAGCTATTGTGAGTGATAATAGTGAAGCTTTTGTCCAAATAAATGGTTTTGAGATCTTAGAGGAAAGTTAAGATATAAATGTGAGTATAATAGATTAGAATTCAATATATCTATGTGGATGGTTTGAAAAAAATAAAATGAGAAGGTTGTATGGAGAAATCTCTTTTAATTGAATAATGTTAGTGATTTTACATAACTTACTGTTTTATGTCTGTCTTGCATATTATAGGCAACAAAAGCGTATACCGTGAAATAGAAAATTACAGTTGTACATTGGTATTCCAGAAACATCATGTCTTGATCTCCCAAGGGAATTTTTCAACAAAAGGTTTATGTTAATTGGTTTAGTACCGGCATATCTGAACCTGAAAAAAATTAATAATTATTCATTCTCTCTCTCCCCCCTCCCTCTCTCCTATATATAAATATTAAAAGTGTGCAGACATGACTTCATATTTCTGTGACTCTTCTGGCATCAATATATAGTTCTATTGCTGATTTGTTTTCAGATTTCTTCATGTTATGAAAAAATGATGACTAAAAGAAGATTAAACATCAAATAATATTGCTTTATAATTTTTTGCTTGTATTTAGCCAGTTTGCTTCTGTCATCTGAGCCTGGATCTATATTTTGAATTGTCTTATGGGATGTGAGAAGTATTTGCATTTGAACATTGCCAGAAGGAGTGCAGATTACCTCATTTAATTTAAATAATATCTGAGTGTGCTTTATGCAAGATTTTTCTAGGAGGCTCTTGGAAGAAATGAGAATTCTTCACCAAGCAATATAGTTCCTGCAGGCTGTTTAGTCAACAGTCCTGGCTCTATACAGCCACCCTTTTAAGATTGTTGTTCTAATAGGCTGTATGTCTATGAATAATCCCTTCATTTAATAGGCTCTGGGGTGGAAAAAGTCAGTACAACAAGCAGCGATAATAATTTTTCCAAGAGGCAATCTTTTGTGAATTTTATCCCTTTTAGTGGGCTTTGGTTTTCAGAAGTTTTTTTTTAATGTGAGCTCAATATGCAAGAATGAATATTGTATTCTTTGACATATTCATTGCTTGAGTAGTTTTATAGGATGGTCTATTATATTGATATAACAGTTACACTCACTGAAATGCTGTAAAGTGGCATAAAATGGTTATAACTTCCTTAACAATTTTAAGTTGTAGGTAAGAGCAGGATGTAACTTCGATCAAGAAAAAAGCAAACTAAAAAACGCTTCTCTTTCTATTATTAACTGTTGTTCTTTCATTTAAATGTTAAATCTAATAATTTGTAATTAACAGCTTTGTTAAACGCTATCAGTGCCACTGGGAAAAGGAGGCAGTGCTCAAATTCTGGTGCATTGTGAATTTTCTGAATGTAAATCAAAGGCAGTGCCTGCTGCGGATGGCAGCCCCGATAGAGAGAAAATGCAGCTCTAATCAAAGCTATTCTCCTCCCCTTCTTTCTTTCAGTCCCTTGAGATTTTATTCATTTTTCTCTTTGTTGTTTATCTCCCTCTCCAAATTAAAGCCGGATGATGAAGTGACCACTGTTCAAGTGAAGGAACTGGACCAAGATGTGCTGGTGCTTAAGAGAGTGTTGTCACAGAGCCCAACCCCCACATCTGGGAGTGCCGAGAATGATTGGAGGTAAGAGTTTTTCCTTCGGTGTTTAGACTCAGCTGGAGTCATGCTGACGCAGAGCTCTCGGCAGCTGGCTGAATTTGGTTGCTGGCAACCAAAGTAAGAGGGCAGCATTGAGGGAATGTCATTTTCATTTGCCATACAGTATGGGAAGTTCGAGACTGAGGATCTTTGACCCTCACATAGAGAAGAAGGATTCTGCTTTGTTTCCAGGCAGAGAATTGCCTTTGCACACATTTGATGTGCCTTATTTTAAATACATTGATGAAGAAGATGAGGAAGATGAATGGAGCAGCCGTTCTCAGTCTTCAACAGAGGATGACTTTGTGGACTCTCTCCTTTCTGACAGATATGTTGTGGTGTCAGGGACACCAGAGAAGATTTTGGAGCATCTCCTGAATGACTTGCACCTGGAAGAAGTACAGGACAAAGACACAGGTACATTATAATAATATCATGCTCACGAAAAGCAGTTTCTCTGTATCCACTCGTGTTCTTAGCAGACCCAGTTGACCAGCTACTATGCAAATATGTAGAATATGGTATTTTTCTTGGCAGCATTTTACTTAAAATTACTATAATTTTACAATGTTTTGGACAATACTGTTTCAAATACATCGCATTCGTAGTAACATCTTATGATGTTAATATAGTGCATCTATATTTAACAATAAAAAATTAAACTTGAAGATGAGGGTTTTTTAAAATAATCTCATTAACATATATATATATTGATAGATAAAAGAAAACAATTTAGCAATGGGTGTGTGATAATGAGGCAATCAGAAGATAGCAAGGCGAGTTAAATAGCTGTAGGCTTTATAAGTCAGCAATTATTTAAAGTACTCCAAAGCTACTTGTTTAGTTCCAAATGTTTCTTAATTTTTTAGCATTAATAGCTTACCTATATCACATAATGTACAACAAAATAACCTCCTTTAGTAATTGGCTGCCTTCAGCTAGGGATTGTACTTTTGTTTCAGCCTGGAGTAATTATTATATTGATCAGGCTGCTTGACGTGCAAGTTATTTTTCAGCTGTAATGTTGTCACCAATGCTCTTTCAGTAGTTTATCAAGACCACCTACAATTTATTTACAGTTTTAATTAAAGCAGATGGTTAGCTGTCCTGAAGCATTCCCTACACAGTTAAAGAAGGGTTGTGAAATACAGAAAGCTGGAAATGGAATTAATATTTATTGTTCTCAGAAGAATGCTGTTTCCCAAATGAGATTATTAAAGAATAAACACATTTGGAAGAATTAAAAAGATTAAAGCATAAATAACCTTGACAAATTCTTAGGCATTTCTGAGTCAGATTTTTCTAGCTGCAAATTAGTAGGACATAGTTAGGCACAAGGCATTTGTGCTTACTATGTAGGTTTTCTAAATTATAAGTAGAAAGAAAGAACTGGTACTTCATTTATTGTACTGTTCACTGATCTACTTCTCTGTGAATAGGGATTAATACTTTGTGCATGAAAACCATGGCTGTGTAATAGCTGTGCTTCCTCGGGCATAATCATAGTAATGTTGTATGTAATTTCTCTAGCTCCAAATCATAGGCTATATAAAAAGTGGTGGGCCATGTCAGGATTGTCTTAGCTAGGCACCATGCATCCCACTGTATTCTTAACATTTGAATATTTGTATGGAGTAATCTCTCCTATAGATTCCTATTATATTTATTTGTGCATCTTTCACAAATCTTATAGAACACATTCATCTCCCCAATAATTATGCATTATGGTTACTTGTTTTTAACATCTGAAAAAAGTACAAATTAATTTCACCAGTAACTTTGTTACTTTCCTGTTCCCCTTCCCATTTCTCACACTTATTCCAGTGCTCATTAATACTATAGGCCATATTTGCAGATTAAAGTGAAAAATAACTATCCAAACATAATTGGCTTCAATGAAATATATTTAGTGATATACTTCCCTGAATATTTTTGCAAATGTCTCTACCTCTCAAAAGAGCTGACAATGTCAGGCTTCTTGTTTTGATTAATGTAACCCTAATAACATTACAAGAACACAAAACCTATGTATTAAAATAATTAAATAGCTGCTGTGGTTGACCTCAGTAAATTTGTAGATGCAAACATAATAGCTGAAGTGTAAAAACTTACACAGTACATCTTTATAGTGTTGTACTGTAGCAATATCCCATATTATCTATACTTCCTTCTAATACAGGTAGCCCTTGATTTAGAACAATTCATTTAGTGACCATTTGAAGTTACAACAGCACTAAAAATGTGAATTACGACCATTTTTTACACTTACAACTATTGCAGCACCCCATAGTCACCTGATCAAAATTCCGATGCTTGCCAACCGACCCATATTTATGACGGTTGCAGGGTCCCAGGGTCATGTGATCCCCTTTTGCAACCTTCTGAGAAGCAAAGTCAGTGGAGAAGCCAGATTCACTTTAACAACCATGTTAACCGTGTAGCTTAAGAACTGCAGTGATTCACTTAACAACGGTAGCAAGAAAGGTCGTAAAATGTGGGGAAAACTCACTTAACATCAGAAATTTCTCACTTAACAGCAGAAATTTGGGCACATTGTGATCGTAGGTTGAGGACTACCTGTACTTTTAAATAAAGGAAGAACACGAAAAGCATTCTTCATTAGTGTTGGGAATACATCCATTCTAAGGCCTCTGATCAATAAAGGATCTCCTCCTAAAATATTCTAACATTTGCTAGTGAAATATTAACATTTAGGCAGCTTTCAGCTGGATGATAGACTTGAACACTTAAATGATAGCAATAGCATTTAGGCTTATATACTGTCCCATAATGCTTTATAGTTTACAATTTACAAGCATACACCCTGAACAATCTTGGTCCTCTTTTTACCGATCTCAGAAGTATGGAAGGCTGAGTGAACCTTGAGCTCCATCAGGTTCGAACTCCTGGCTGTGGGCAGAATTTGCTTACAATACTGTACTTTAAACACTCTGCCATAGGAACTCCTAAATGATGAGTTGATAGATGCAACTGCTGAGAAGGTATTAGAAGGCATTTTTCAGGCTCCTTTGGTTTTTTAACTTCAGTAGATAGAGGTCAGCCATTGCTATTCCTTTTGGTTCATTTGTCTTATGCCTTCTCTTACATTCATTTTCTGCTTATGTTGCATGGCATTCTTGGGAAAGAACCTAACTACCGATTGCACAGAATGTTATCTGATTATTTCCTGGCAGCCTGATGATGTTTTCGAAGCATTTTGTCCTTTTTGTTTCTTAGTGATTTGTGCAATTTGAGATTTACCTTAAGATAGAAAATGAGTGCATACAATATATAGTAAACTTAAGCCAGAGTTCTACCACCAGTTTATCTTTTGGGAACTTTTTAGACAATATTTAGCTCAATATTTACACAAATATATATATTTCCAAAAAGTTTACTAGATCAAATCTGTGCAATCTTTTTACATGTTTTAATACCATAGGCAAATTCATAGTATTTTCTCAGCGAATTTATCAATAAGATATAGAAAGTCCATAAAAAGTTAAGATTTATTCACATAACTCAATTTTAACTATTTTGATAGATGGTAGTATTTTAGAACCTTGGGTAAAAGTCATTCATTGTGGGGCCCCAAGGTTCAGTTACAAATATTAGACATTAGAAAATCCAAATAAATAAACTGTCATTAAGTTATTAATGTCTACTATTTCAAGTACATGGTTTTTTTAAAAATGGAAACAGTCTTTGATTCTTGATCTTTTACACTATTCCTCGATCACACTATTTTTCCGCATGAAGTTAAATTTATTCATTATAAGAAATGAAAAAGAAGAGGATTAGAGATTGATGTAAACTAGCTGCCACATGAACTTATAGTTGGCTTAAAGAATTGAAGACGTCCACTCAACCAAATGGATTCTAAAGCACCTTTTTGTGTTTGAATCTAAAGGCCTAATGAAAAACCTGTCACCACTGATTGTATTTGGAAGAGAAAAGGCTTGAAGTCTTAGATGAAAGAAGTTCAAAGGATTTTCATAACCTTGCTATGTTTTATCAGATACAACCAGTTATAGTACTGGAACAATATATAATGTACTGTATATTATCTTTAATTCAGATCAAAGTTATATATTTATAATAGTTAATACTATGTACGTTTCTTATAAGATTCTAGTAAGATGCAGCAGATTTAGCTAAAAATCTTTCAGAAAATTAATTCATCTTTGAACTTGATGAATTATATGGGAACTCTTTGTGATAAGTCATTTTGTTTAAATCTGTTTTACCAAACATACAATGCCATGACCTGTGGTTGGTATTACACATCCACTAAAATTAGTTCTATAAATAGTAATATTTTAAAATGATTCTGGTGGAATAGTAGGCAAACTAGTACATAGCTTTTTTAAAGAAATAAAAATAGTGAATTCTATTAGTTTGTTGAACAAATTGTATAAATTGATACCAGGTCAAAGAAATTAAATAATTTTCTGTTATTAGCTGCTATATTTATCACAAAAATCACAAAATCTTTTGCATCAGTGAGAAATTGCTTACTGAGATACAACACAACAACAACAAAGTTTGTAGTATCCTATGGATGGGATAATTTTCTTTGGATGTGGTCACAATCTCCTATATATATTATTAAGGATTTTTTAAATCAGGTATTCGTTCTTCATCTGTCTGGGTTAAAGTGTTGGTAAAAAAATTGAAAATTGATATTCTGGTATTTCTGCTTATTTGTGAACTTGTATTTCCTTTTATTTGTGAATGTATATATCACAAGTTTCTGTTTCCCCCGCTCTTTTTTATTTATTTGCATTTTGTCCTTATTATTTTTACAAATAACTCATGGCGAACATATCTAATACTCTTTCCTCCAATTTTCCCCACAATAATCCTGTGAGGTGGGTTGAGTTGTGTTGAGAGAGGGATTGGCCCTATGTTCCCAGCTGGCTTTCATGTCTAAGGCGGCACCTGAATTCATGGCCTTCCACTTAACTAGAGTGCCTTAACCACTAAACAAAACTGGCTCTCCTATTTTTTGCTTTCATTCCAGTTAATTTCTTTGGATAATTGCAAGTATTCAGGGTGATTTAAAAAGGGAAAAAGGGAAAAATGTTTATATGCTCATTGAGTGGACATTGAACTGACATATACAGTTTAATGCAAAGTTCTTGGTGCTGTCTCAGCTTGGTTGCAGGCATTTCATTATCCAACATCATAAGACAGTTGTTATTTAGATGGTTAATGAATTGTCTGCAAGCAAACAGTCAAGTTCAGACTGCACCAAAAGCTCATAATTCAATTCTGAGCTGCAGATATTTATCTTTTCTATTGGAACTGTTCAATGTATTGTGATTGTCACACTGGATCACACTGTAGGTTGATTAGATCTGGCACTGACTGAATAGAGAAATGCTTCAATTTCATTGAATAAATGGCAACTCTGAACCAAGCAGATGTCATTTGCCAGAAACGGAATCATAATAAGTTACAGTATCATAGTGCGTATACAAAATTTCACTCTTCATATCTTTGTTTCAATCTGATTATGCCTTCTTTTATGTTTCCAAGATGGCGTTGATGATGGCTGCCTCGGTGAAATGCTCTCTATTCTATTTTGTGATATTTAAGGAACTAGATGCTAAATAGATTGCAGTTCAGTTCTTTTAATCATCGTGTATTGTGAATATGCTTCATTTCTGAGCTGTAGAAATGATGTATATTTTATATACATAAACAAAATGTGTACAGAAACTGCTGTGTCAGAGGCTGTGGGATTTTAAATTGATACATTAGATTTATAGGTACACACAAATTCAAAATATATTCAAAATGACTTTAGGAGATTGCTGCATCTATTCAGAAGTAGAGTTTTGTTTCTAATGAACTAATGCCCTTGAATGAACTATTTGGTATCAATTTATCAGGGCTGTGCAAATCCTTTAAAAGAGCCATGCCTTTTCCACATGGCTATTTCAAACACTGAATGCCCACATAGGGTGTCATGTGAATGGATATATTTATTTTGAAGGATTTGCTGAGATGTAGTATTGATGATTGAATATAATAACACAATTGTAATCTTTATACTTATCCAAATACTAGGTGAAGTCTAATTTTATAGATAACGAGACTGTACTTGTGCTGTCAGAAAGCTTCTGTGTCATCAGTAAAAATTCAAGGTTAGAACAGAATTTTAATAAATTGACCCTTATTTCTGCTTCTAGCTTTGCCAATAATGTGGTAATGTGATTTACCTTAATAGCATCAATCTTATCTGGATTCTGATTACGCTGAGTTTGAAGTTTTTCCATAAAGAACAGAAGTCCTTTTTTATGTTGTTTTATGTAGTGTTATTAATTAAACTATGTGTTCTTATATATTCAGTTCAGTTATTATAATAGCTGATTACAGAGTTTTCTTGGTTTGAGACTTACATAAAATATGACAATACTGCAATTTAATCCAAAATATATTAAAACAATTATGAACCTGTCTAAATATCTGTATGTGAGTTGTATATGTGAATTAAAAAAACTATTCAGTTGCTGCTTGATTTATGACATTTTTGCAATTTCATATTTCTTATAATATTAAATGATTGTTAGTAAACTTATGCAGAAATAAATACAGATTGTCTTTTATCAGACAATACTGTCATTCTGTCAGCTTTTTATATATAAAGTTTGGTTCTTGTTTTCAGAGATACATGCATTCACATCTAGAATTCAAATGAGACAGAATGGTATATTAATACTGTAATGGCCAAAATTCCAATTATTTACCTATTATCAATATATAGTTTCATCCAGATGTATTGAAGGGAGGCATTGTTGCTTATTAATACAAAGGGTTTCATAATATATTGAACTAGAATGCAGATTTTTGACTAGATAAGACTATTTCAAATAGACATGCAGGATAACTGAGTACAGATAGTCCTCAACCTACGACTACAACTGAGCCCAAACTTTATGCTGCTAAGTGAGAAATTTGTTAAGTGAGTTTTGCCCCATTTTACAACTTTTTTTGCCACATTTGTTAAGTGAATCACTGTAGTTGTTAAATCAGTAACACAGTTGTTAAGTGAATCTGGTTTCCCCATTGACTTTGCTTGTCAGAAGGTCGCAAAAGGGGATCGCATGACCAAGGGACACTGCAACCATCATATATGTGAGTCAGTTGTCAAGCATCTGAATGTAAATCACATGACCCTGAGGATGCTGCAATAGTGATAAGTGTGAAAAATGGTCATAAGTCACTTTTTTCACTGCTATTGTAACTTTGAGAAGTCATTTAGTAAATTGTAAATTGAGAATTACCTGTATAAAGAATTCCAGAATAATTGTGTTTTGCTTTCTTTGCATCTTCTTAAAAACACTGTAGAAATATCCAAAGGTAGTGAAAAATGGGATATAATAAAAGAAGTAAGCTAAATAAATGTAAATGCTATCCCCATTAAATGTCATGATGGTCCTTTGGATTATGAAAATGTTAGAATGGCCCTCAGAGTGATTGAGTCTCAAAATACAGGTGACAGAAAAATTCAAATAGCTAATTGAAAGATTTAGGATGATTGGAATATTACATCTTTCATATCAGGTCAATTCTCTTGAAGTTATCATTGCCTCTTTCTAAAGCACTTAATTAAACATTTGAAGGAGAAGTTGCTGTGGTCATTTAAAAGA
>JANHFT010003745.1:0-17404 GCA_032467955.1 Pseudoxenodon macrops
AAAACGTCAGCGAACTCGGTGTAAACAGCCTCAAGGGTCCCCTCATCAGTGTGGTGGATTCTGGCCACTTCCAGCCCCAGCGCCACGAACCAGTCCAGTCCCAAGAGTGTAGGGCGGTCATCCTCGATGATTATGAGTGGCAGGTGGCCGGAGAAATTGTGGAAGGAGACTGCGACAGACTTACGGCCGAGCAGTGGAATAGAATGCCCCTGATAGTCTTTAAGCGAGACTTCGCTGGGCTGGAGTTGGTTTTTTTGCAATATGTGGCAAGAATTTTCTTAGGGATGCCCAGGACATCAGGGACTTTGAGGAGCCCATGTCCAATTCCATGGCACAGAGTTTTCCCTCCAATTTCACAGTCAAGTAGATCTTATTGTTTCTGGCCGAGGATGAGGCTTGACTCATGAATTCTGAGGTAATGTCGTTTTCACGGGAAACCGCGTAACAATTGTCCCTTCGCCGGAACACTCTCCTAGGTCCTGATCTGACTGGAGATGGGAACTGTGGGGCCTCTGCGGCTGGTAGGACGGCTCTACACACATGAGAGAGGTGTCCTTTTTCCCCGCAGTGTCTGCAGATGGCTGTTTTAAATTTGCAGTCTGCCCTATAGTGATTGCCGCCGCATCCCATGCAAATGGTTTGGCCAGACCTAGGAGTCTGAGGCGATCTAGCAATTGCCGCCCCCCGCTTACGTGGGGAAGAATTCAAACGACTCACGGCCTCGTCTTCTCCCTCCAGCGCGTCACTTTCCACCATTTCCTCCTCCTGATGTACCGTCTGTCCTTTAGGTGTTCCGCAGCTGTGATTGTGGTAGTGTTGGATTTCGGACGGTGACCGGTCGGACAGTTCGGCCGCTCTTGCTTCGTCCACTGCGACTTGTAGGGACAGTTCAGTGCGAGCTAGGAGGCGTCGCTGTAGACTTAGGTCGGCGACCCCGCAAACGATCTGGTCGACTAATTGCCCGTCGAGGTCTAAAAAATGACAATGCAGGGCAGCTGACCGTAAGGCAGCCACGAATTCATTTACCGATTCCCCTGATCTCTGGTATCGGTGGTGGAATGCATGCCTCCTGGCGATGTGGGAGGGAGCCGGAGCGTAGTGGTTCCGTAATTTGTCCATAAGAGTGTCCCATGGAACTTCGTGTGCCGGCAACGGGGCAGTCAGCGTACGGGCTGTCCCAAACATCCCTGGTCCGCAGGAACTGAGGAAATATCCGATCTTCCTGTCATCGGGTAATTGGATAGAGCGTTGGCTTTTAGTACGCACTCAAAACGCTCCATGTAGGTGTCCCACGACTCTACCAGGGCGTCGAACGGAGTGAATAGAGGTAATGCCATTGCCATCCTGAAAAGGACGTATCGGAGTTGTTCGTTGCGAGTTCAGCTCCGCTTGTCTTCCATAGTCGTCTCCTCAGCTATCCCACCTTCATCGCCAGTATTAAATATTGTCTGGTGGGCAATAACTGAGGCAGAACGAATGGGTCAACAAACTTTATTGAGAACAACTGCAACAGGTCTCTGAGGACGAACAACAACTTTAACAGCGTCTGACAGCTATTTATACGATAGCTGTCAGAACTCTATCCAATGGGATGGCTGAGATTTCCCGCCGGCTTCTTGCCGCGCTGTAGCCAATCAGGCGCGAGCAATGAGTGCCGGCTTGTCTCCAAGGCTTGTTTTGCCTTTGAGACATAGCACCGTCTTTTCCTTCTCCTAAGTACACAGAGCCTATTTCACTCATGTAATCAGCTTCTAGCTGTTCATTCCATGGGCTTGCTCCAGTATTTCTGTATCTTCTTGGGTGCGGATAGATGATTTCACTGTTCAATTTGTTGCTGAACCCTTTCGCATGAACTGAAATATTGCCACTTGTTGTTCCTATCCTTGATGTTTGTTCAAGGATTGCTACACATTAATATATATTCTGGATTGTTTTGTATCAAGAAAACAAATGTGTCTATCAAACTCCTGCTAACTTTGTCTATTCATTCCATGAGCTTTTTCCTTGAAGCAAAGCTGCCTTACACCCCTTATGATCTCTATTTATTCAGAAAGAGACTGTCAGCCAATCACTTCTAATGGATAAGAAGATTGGTATATTTTTGCTATTTTAATCAGCCTAATGAATGCAGTTTCATGTTTCAAGCTTTGTTCTTTTGTCGGCAATGTTACAACACATATAGAAAAGAAGTAGATTTTGCACTTTAACAATACAGTCACAAAAGAAACACATGAATTGGGGAAAATATTCCCATTTGAAACTTGCACATGACTAAGGCACTGTTTATGTTTTGTCAGGCTCCTTAAAAACAATTTCAAAATGTGCACACAAACACTAAAATTATCTGATTTGTATATTCAGTAATCAATTAGCTGACATCTTTTGGGGTCTAAAAACAACCTAAGGTCATCATAAACAGACTCATATTTAAGTGGGGTAATATGAGCAACAACGCACCTGTTATTCTGAGCAGAAACCTTGCCACAGATTTACCTTCCCAGAAAATGATCTTGGGAAATCACCCTCCATTTTCCATTTTCTAGACCATGCTGTTCATTTGGCCACATGTAGAAGGATGAACAGGCCTTGATATAAATGCTTGAGAGTCTGTGATGATGCTTCAGTATCAGCATCTGCTCAACCATCACAAGTGTATCCTTGAAGATGATGATGATTACACCAACAACGGACTCTTATGGTTTTTTTTTACAAAAACTAGTGTTCAGAATTATCTTCCTCTGAATTTGAACCTTCAATTGTAGCTCCCACAATTTGTAAAAAACAAAACAAAACACAATCTTTCCTTAACTGTGTATTCATGCATTCTAAAATTGGTGAAATTTCTCCCTAGTAATGACAATTCCAATATGTTATTTACCAGTGTGAACATTTTCCTTGTGCTTTTTCAAGGCATCCTTACTCTTGAACCTCTTCCCACAGCTGACAGCCTTGCATACGAACCTAGCATCTCTTCGGCATGCTTCTTTGTGTTGTTCAAAACTGATGTCAGGTGATCGAAGAAGAGAAAAATAAGGCATCACATAATCTACTCCTGGAAATGTAATCTTGAAAGGCATTTGAATGCACATGCTGGGCAGCAGACTTTTAGCCCACTTCATGCATAACTTACTGCATTTTGGGACAAAAGCAGTTTCCATCTCACATAATTAAGTGTTCACAAGGCAACTATGAAATCTGAAAGCAAGCAAACATGCAAAGAGGAGTCAGCAGCAAGATGAGAGTAGTCCAGTAATTAAGACAGGGAACCTCGATTCTGAGCTGAAGGATATGTTGCAAACAGAACACTGAAAACTTCTTGAATAATTTCCTGGATTCACATTTTCTGTGCACTGAAGGACACTGTTAAGAAAGAGGGTAGAAATCTCGGGTCAACCAAATTATTCTTCAATTGTTTTGTGACTGATTTTGTTCATATATAAAGAAACACATATCTATTCTACATTTTACTTATACAAAAATGCTTACACTAATTATTTATCTACAAAACTGAGACAGTCACGTGGGGTGACTCAATTTATAACCATCCCAGTTTATAACCATGATGGAAAGGCCTCATTACATGAGGACTACCTGTCACACATTCGAAAATGGGCATGGCCTTGATTTATTTTCTTACTTATGCAAAATATAACTGGGTTTTCATAATTAGAAGCAAATCCAGATAACAAGTTTAAAACAGTATAGAAATAATTTTTAAAAACTAGTTCAAGTAAAAGAAAGTTCAAGTAAAAATTGTTAAAAATAAAATATTAAAACTATAAACACTTTAACTGCTATGATATACAATAACTTGTATTTTATAAAGATACCATCTCAGACCGCAAATAAAAAATATTTTTCCCAAAAAAAGTAACAGATCCTGCCATATGATCTGTATAATTTCCTGGAATTAATGTACTACACTTATGTTAGATTATTCATTTAAGATTTTTTTTTAAAAAAACAACATTTTCAATATATTTCCAAATCCAAATTTTAAAATAACTTGAATGTTTAAAAAATGTCACTAGCAATTGTTTAAACTTATTGTTTTTAATATATACACTTATGAAAATATCTTGCTCACTCTGTTTACGACTGTGTGCATCTAACATCCCAGCATCGACAATACTGGATACTATTACATTGGATTAGGTAAGTTTGATAAAGGAGCCATAACTTAGAATGAAGTGATGCTGATTAAGCATGCCTTCATGATGTTCTGTTTATGCATAGCTTTTGTGCCATTCATATTAAATGTTTATTATATATGTCCGTGAAACACCTAGCAAAGTTCAAAACTAAGTTTGTTGTACTGTATGGTATTATTGACTTTATCAGTTTCATATATCATAGACTTACTGCCTCTGTAAAGCTTGCTTTACTGGAAATTTCTTTCCACAATTACTGCATTTGAATTCTTTTTCTTCACTGGGTTTTTGATGCAGTGTCTGAAGGTGTTCAGCTAGTATTTCCTGGCTTGCAAAACTGGATTCACAGTTTGGACAAGCATGGTCCTCTTTACAGGGAAAAGAATCTACATGGTAAAGAAAAGACAGAAATTTCAGAAAGAAAATAGTTATTTGTAAAAACTTTGCAATACGTTTTGTTGTAGGAGAAAGCTGTCTAACTTTTATCATGCAGAGATCAACACAGTGCCAGAGACCAGACTGCAAACAAATGTGAAAACAAGAATAAGCTAAATGTCATGAGTGCTTCCTATATGTTTCTTATAATAATAAGAATAATTTCTTATTATGTTTTATTAAGAATTACAAC
The DNA here is from genome assembly GCA_032467955.1 of Pseudoxenodon macrops. Lineage (NCBI taxonomy): Eukaryota > Metazoa > Chordata > Lepidosauria > Squamata > Pseudoxenodontidae > Pseudoxenodon > Pseudoxenodon macrops. The sequence goes on from JANHFT010003745.1 coordinate 4,780, forward strand.
TGAATGACAATGTTGAGTATTCAAATAACTTAAGATTCTAGAAGTATCGCTTTTGGATGGAGGAGTATAATATTTATAATAACCTTTTCTGTACAGAAACACACATTCAAACCATCATACTATGTTATACAAAGAACAATAAAGAAGAAACTTTTATCAAAAGTAAAATCACTATACCGTTTTTTACACTTTTCTGACATTACAAATCATTCACAGGTGAAGCTAGGCAAAATCATATCAGCAGAGGAGCCCCCCAGGGCTGTGTGCTCTCTCCACTTCTCTTCTCACTATACAACAAATGACTGCATCTCAAAAGATCCCTCTGTTAAAGTACTGAAGTTTGCAGATGATACAACAGTGATTGGTCTCATTCGAAATAATTATGAATCTGCATACAAATGGGAGGTTGAACAACTAGCCTTGTGCTGCAACTGGAATTATCTTGAATTAAACACACTCAAAATAGTAGAAATTGTGGTAGATTTTCGGAGAAACCCTCCTATACTACCACCTCTTACAATACTAGACAACACAGTATCAACAGTAGAGACCTTCAAGTTTCTCGGTTCTATCATATCTCAAGACTTAAAATGGATACCTAACATCAAAAGCATCATCAAAAAAGCACAACAAAGAATGTTCTTTCTGTGCCAACTCAGAACGCTCAAACTGCCCAAGGAGCTGCTGATTACGTTCTACAGAGGAATTATTGAGTGTTATCTGCACCTCCATAACTGTCTCGTTTGGCTCTGCAACCAAACAAGACAAATGCAGACTTCAATGGATAATTAGAACTGTGGAAAAATCAATTGCTACCAACCTGCTTTCCATTAAAGACCTGTATGCTGCATGAGTCAAAAAGAAGTCTATGAAAATATCTACAGACCCCTCACATTCTGGACATAAATTGTTTCAACTTCTACCCTCAAAACAACGATATAGAGCACTGCACACCACAAGAACAGTTTCCCCCCGAATGCCATCACTCTGCTAAGCAACTAATTCCCACAACACTGTTAAATTATGTATTAAGACTGTATTACTATTATTCTTCTCATCTTTCCTATTACCTATCTCTTCCCACGTATGACTATAATCTTGTTGCTTATATCGCTACGATTTATATTGTTTTTTTCATTTCCTAGTATGATTGCTTATTTAGTAACCTATGACTATCACTAAGTGTTGTATTTTATGATTCTTGATAAATGTATTTTTTCTTTTATGTACACTGAGAGCATATGCACCAAAGGCAAATTCCTTGAGTGTCCAATCACACTTGGCCAATAAACAATTCTATTCTATTCTACTGTTGAATCTGTGTATTAGGCATGGAGAAGTAACTGTAGAAGCCTCCTCACAAACACTTCTCTATGCATGGTCTTCCCAGGAACCTGGAATATTCCTTGGAATCTTCTTAAACAGAAGAATATAGGATCCTCCAGTTGGATGTTGGGGATAAGAGAAGTCAGTGGTGTAATGATAAGTTAATATAGGAGTATTATGCACCAGAACCATAAGACTAATGGAAATGGCTGAGCCACTAGGGAAATTGGTTTGAAGCACATTAGACACAATTGTCAGGGGAGTCTCAATCCAAGAAGAATTGTGTGTAAGTATTAGATACATGAATTGCTACTTCCATATTAAAGGTAATATGACACTCCTGACGTGGCATATGCATGCTAAAGACAACATACAATGTTGTAAAATTACAACAAAGAAACCTGTTTGTTATTTTAAAAAACCCTCAAATGATATGTAATACAATCATCATGTACATTCGTTTTCCATCAAGGCCATGATTTGCTTCCAGTAGGCCATGACAACCTTTTAAAAACCACAGTTAGCTGGTACCACAACAGAAAAAGTCCAAGTTATTGTTACACTTAGTGCTTTCTTATCAGCTGAATGTCAGAGGTCTTTTCTTTGCTTCCTGCGTGATTCGAAATAAGTTGATAATGATCCCATTAGATTACAAGCTTTCTCACAACCATTTTAACCTAGGGTCAATTTAGATGTTGTATATTTGCAATTCTGTTAAAAGATGCAAGAAAAGAGGGCATAGAAAACATGGCTGAACATGCAATTCTTTAGAACAACTATATGATATATTAATATGATATAATGTAATGTAATTAATATAATATCAGGACTTTTCTAAAATTAAGTAACAACTCTTACATTTCATGAGAACCAGAAGCTTCCCTGAGCATGCTAAAATCTCATTTAAAAAAACCTCATACAGAAGTGTTAAAATATTGTGCGCTGCTTATAAAATCTCAAGGTGTTGTACACCATCCCACTTAGTATTGCAGTACTTTCAATCACTTAAATATGGGAAAATGGATTGAGAAATACAAATTGTCCCTGCAATAACCAACCCATGAAGTCAGTTGGGCTAAGGGAGCCCAACATACAGGTATATCATGCCAATCCTTATGCTACACTTGGACATTAATAGATGCTTCTCTTTAAAAATGAAATCAACAAAATTAATTCATGTAGCAAGTGACAGAACCTAGAATGCAGGTTGAAGTTTTCAACCTTCAACTCAAGGTGTTATTTTATTCATTTATTATTTTAAAAAACTCCCCTTACAAAAGACAAGGTAGAAAAATGTTGAATAATACAGAGTGCCATGTTATACTTAGTACAATATTAGCAAGGCTTGGTTATTTGACAGGAAAATATCCATGAACTATTAATATGGAAACATACTTAACTGTTCTGCCTATACATTACAAAGTTGTGTATGGGTGGGTGGGTGTACATATATACATGCATATGCATGCAATATAGCATCAGTTAAAAGAAACGCAAAAATAGCTTAAAATTGCTCTATTTTTAGCTAATTATTTTTGTTTGCTCATTGAATATAAGCACATTTGGAGGCAACGCTTATTGGTCATGGGAAATTTATTTTAGATTATAGTTAGGCTTGCACGAAGCTTTAGACAGCTTATGGCCCTTTAGCGGTTGATGATTACTGGCTTTTTCCCTCTCATTACTCAATGGGAATAAAAGCAACATTTTCTAAACAAAACGTAAGTCAGGATATGAATAATGAGGAAAAATAAATACTGTGGCAGGCTATTATCTTTCCCTTTTATTCTGAAAATCTAAACATGTTATAAAAGAAATCAACCAATTATCCCATTCTGCTTGAGGTTTGTTTGTTTCTTTATGGGGGGCTGATAGCTTTCAGTTTTGACAGGATATTTTGTATCATAACAGAACACCATGTCAAGCAATTTTTGCTTCCATAGGAAAATCGCCCTGTTCTTCTGCTGTAACCTTTGTAGTAAATTTGACACCTAACAACATTCTCCTAAAGTATTTGTCCAGGGTCTGACTAAATGATGGATGGACTAGACAAATCAAATAACTGTTCTCTCAGGTTTGCCATGAAATATTTAAACCCGCCATCTCAAGTACATCAAACCTTTCAAGAGGAAGATGCCCTTTTGAAGTTTTCTTCAAACTGGATTTGTAGCAAGACCTAATTGGTGCTGTGACCTAGATAAGTGAAGACACTTTTGCCTCAAGCCCGAGCATTGCTGATTTGTAACACTTAACGACGAATGATCACAGAAGTCACTGGCTACAAATAGACAACCGCCTCTCAAAGTATTTGCCTTTCATCAATTCTGAATGTTTTCAGCAATGTTACTGGGAAAAGAGAGAGAGAAAAAGAGTCAGCTGGAGTTGATCTTTTCAATGGCCATCCTGCTTTATTTCTTTTTTATTTCCTGGGGCTTGAGCTCTGTACACAAGGAGAGGGACTAGTTGTTGAATTGCCTATTCTTTGCCAAGTTTTGGGGAGCTGACAAACTGAGGAATATACCCGTCTCTGGATTAGTATTAAGAGCTGAGAAAAATCAGGATTCCAGCAGCAAGTATTTCTTTCACTAAGGGAGGCATTGCCTGGGACACTGCAACTGTCACAAATTTACAGTATGCCAGTTATCAAGAATCCAAATTTTGATCATGGAGATGATGCAATGGTCATAAGTGTGAAAAAAGTCATAAGTCACTTTTTTCAGTGCCATTGTAACTTCAAATGGACACTAAACAAATGATTGTTAGTTGAGGGCTACCTGAAGTGTGTGTGTGTACACTTATTAAAAAATTAAAAGAAAAAATACAAATTTTGAAAAACAAAAGCACAGAAAGGAAAGAAAGATAACTGGGAAAAGTGCAAAGAAAAAGGTTAGAACAAAATGGCTTCCTGATTTCTTTATACCATTTACAAATACATTTATATTTTACCCTCTGCATCCCATTTTCAGCCTCCACACACTCCGTTTTCAGTCTCCGCGTGCACCATTTCCCACACATTCTGATCGCCACCACACAGAAAAGCCACATGGAAAATGGGGTGCACAGATGCCAAAAACAGGATGTGGAGGCCAAAAATGGAGCACATGGAGGCAGCAATAGGCTATGGCAATCCCTGCAGCCTGAAACAGCTGATGGTCAGGAGACCAATCCAACTGACAATCAGCTGCTTGTGCTAATCAGGCTATGCTGAAGCTGAAACTGAAACTGAAATGGGTTGTTTGCTGCAAGGGCAAATTGCTGGGAGGCAGCGGCAGATTTTTTTCTTCTGCTAATCTGGCTATGCTGAAAGTGAAACTGAATCAGGCTGTTTTCTGCAAGGAGGCAAATTGCTGGGAGGCAGAGGCAGTTTTTTTTTCTTGTTTTCCTTGTTCACAATAAACGCACACACACACACACAAAAGCATTTTTAAACCAAATATTTCCCACCTTTTACATTTTAAATTGAAAAGTAGGATTAGCTTTATTTAAGTAATGCAATTAACAGAGTTGCAACATTAGATCAGTCTGATATTATATTCAATAAGAATAAGGTTTTAAAACGTGTTATAAAATTGGATGAAATTTAATACTCAGTCCACTCAGTTGCTTCTGTGCTTCTAGCTTCTTGATCCAGACTAAAATGCTAATCCAGCACTCAACATATCATTAATTTAACATTTTGATAAGCTAAAGGTTTGTGGGTAAGCTAAAAGTGAGGTTGGATTGTTCAGATCACTTTAGCAAATATGTTGATACTTTTGACTATCTTGAATTACTTTAGTCCTTTGGAAATAATTGTTGGCTTCCATTCTTCCCAAAGGTAAGGTTTTCTCATGAACTTTAGCAAATTACTTTAATGCGTTAAATTTAATGTATTACTTTCCTAAATAGGAAGGCCAAGTAATACATTGAAAAGCAAACTGAAGCATAAGAGAAGGCATAAAGAAATATAGTCTGCTTATTTTAGTTATAAATCATGTCCTCCCCAACTTGATTTGCTTGTTTGAGCAATCTTCAGTTTTTTTATTTACCTCTATTTTGCCCAACATGAATACATGAATAAAGCAAAAGAATGGTTCAATGTATCTTCTTCTAAACACATGACCATATTGATTTCTTATATAGGTATGCAAGTCTTGGCATATTCGGGTCTTTTCCCATGTAAGATTGAGAATATCTTGGCAACGTTTCGACAACACGTCACACCTCCCCACCAGTATTCATAGAGAGATGGCAGCTCCGATCAAAATCTGAACTTTGGAGTGTGTGTTGCATTATGTAGTCTTACATTGGTTTTATATTCATCCCTCTTTTGTTTTTAACAGATATTAATGAGTGTAATGGAAGTTATTGTGATGCAACTGCCCTCTGCTACAACTCGGAAGGAAATTATTCGTGTTATTGCGCGCCAGGATATTTCCAATATTCCAATGCTGTTTGGGAGGATAAAACAAAGATAAAATGCAAAGGTAAATTTGAAAGGAGAAGATGGAGAAAAGAAATTAAGGGCAGAAGCAGCCTTTTTAGAGAGAACACCTCCACAATGACTCAGAGCACACAGGAGTTTGTTGTCAGGCAAGAACCTAGAGACAGGGCTGGAGCCACTTAGGTAAGTTCCCTTACAAAAGATGGTCCAAGAACTGAGAATAAATAAAATTTATTGAAGAAACTTGGAAGCTATTATCAAAAGCATTTCAGTAATTGAGGTAAAACAAAAAGTAGCTTTTTTTTAAATAAAGGCAAGGTTCAAATCTTCTTTGGCTTAGTTTTTCACCCCACCCTAATAAAGTAGTTGGCCGCCTAATTTGTTAAATCTCTTTTCTTCCGACAGTGTGAGAAGTGACTTTCATGTTAAGTTGTATTTCAAGATCATTATTGTCTTAAATTTCAAAAATCGCATACTTAATTGTCTTTGCCTTAAAATAGCATTACAATTTGGTTTGCATTTGTTACAATAAAATTAAATTCATGCAAGAGAAAAATCATTTAACAAGATACCTGGATTGTGTCTCAATAAACGAAAGTCCTTTCCTTGCTCAGCTTGTTTTACTGGCTCCCTGCATATAAAAACAATTTGATTCTAGACCTGTTAAGAGTGATCGTTTTCTGTTCAGGCCACATCTAAGTAGGCTACCTGGGCGCATTATTTTCTTACAGCTTCCACTGATGGCTCATCTCTGCAGGGGTGACAAGTTTTCACTCCCCTGGAACTCTGGTTTGACAGCTTTATCTTCCAGCCTAAGTGATTGGCAATAATTAGCCCCCCTCTGCTCTTCAGTTCTGGCTCATTAAGGCCGTTCTGGGGTTAGGAGCATTGCTTGCCAGAGCCCAGCAGTTCAGATGGGAAAATCTATGGGGCCAATATGATTTGGACGAGGAGGATTCATGCAGTTAGAATATTTTAAAATATATTCCAGCATAGTCCTGGTTTAGATACGGATTACCAGATTTAGCAACTCAGCAAGTCATCATCAAGAGAAAAATCTTCTCAAATTGCAGAGTTCCCAGCCTCATGTTTAAAAATATTTTATGCTGCTCCCAGTATTCAGGCTTTTACAGTTTTGGACCAAGAGCCAAAGGTTGGGTTACATTCAGAAAGCAAAGCATGCACAAACGTGCCGCTGTACCACTCTAGAAAGCTAAAGAACGGTGCCCTTTCCATCCTTTCCAACCTTGGGCCTTTTCTACACAGAACAACCATCTTCTTATTCCTTTTTTTTTTTTTTTTTTTTTCTTCTGTGGTGCGGTTTATGTGCCATGCTGGTTGTTTGAATTAAATTTTTCTGGACAGCTTCTGCCCTTGATTGGCATGGTGACTTTTGGCAAATCTTGTTCAGCTTTTTTTTTTTTGGATAGACTAATAGCGAACTGCCTTTTGGCACCGTTAAGAGCAATAAAAAGCATTTAATATGGGAAAAGTACCAAGCATAGTTTCTCTTCAATTGAATTATTAGGCCAAAGCAAGATCTTTTTTCACTGCGCCCTGAGACTTGGCCCTGTTAGTTTCCAGAAATAGATAGATAAAGCTAAAGTGGTTTGATCAATAAAAAGTATAACTTTAACATGCTTAGGAAAAGAAGTAAAATGAAGAGATAAATGAAAAACGATATTTTTCCATAAATTGTTTGTTCTGTCCTCAGAATTCAACTATCCCTTGCCTTCATGGAATAGCTGTTCAGATAAACAGGTGAGTCCTAAATGCTTAGACCTTGAAGTCAGGATTAAATTTACGGTATGTGTAGAATAACCCTAAATTTCCCTTGGGGTTGAAAGACCATAAGATATTGTGTAAGTGCTGCTCCACTGACAAAGAAGAGGTTGTCATTGTATCCTGGAGGCTCTCAGTATTGTGAGAACATCCCTGTTCCACCTGTGGAGTTCCTGCTTGTGGAGGGAGACACATAAATGCAGCATGATGTCTGAGGGCTGCATGTGTAGACTTGCAGGCTACATATTGTATCCTTTTCATTCCCCATACTCATTAGCTGGATCCAAAAGGCATTCTCACTGGAGATGGCTTGTATTGCTGCTCATTGTAATTCACGTGAAGAGGCACAGCAGAAAAGAGGCATCTGTTTCACCTACTTTGGCCCCAGTGGGCAACTACATCTCTGGATGTAACAGTATTTCCACCATGGCTCTCCAGACTTAAATTTGTTTTCTGACTTGGCAAATCATTGCCTCCTGAGCAACAGTCTAGTGGCTTTTGAAATAAACAGCAACAATACCTAACATTACAATACAATTTAATGACACGATTTGCCTCCATTAGGCAAATTGTGAAAAGTTGCATGTACCGGTAGTTATCTCATTGAACTGCCTCAACCTAGTAATTACTAAGAGTTTGCCTATGTTTTACCTTGTAATCTTAAGGTTCAGAAAATAATGTTGTTGTTTTTAAGTAAACACAGTAGGATTTCCCAGGATACAGAATTAAATGGCATACAGTATATGGTTTCTACATTTATCTTGTTCAGGGATAAAATATATTAGATCTCTGCAGGATTGGACTCAAGAATGTGATATTGGGAAAAGATGCTGTTGTTTTAAGGCGTCATACTATAGTCATGCTCCCATGTTCTCTCACATTTATTTGGCGCTTGAATCCAAACCGCTGAGAGCCTTAAGTATACCTAATGCTGGTTTATTTGTTCACTAACACAGACACGGGCAGATTATAGCACTTGTGAAAATTATTCTCCTGGAATTTTATTCTTGAAATGTATTTGTTGGTTAATAGGGCTTTCGAAGCGTTAATTTTCTATCCCGTGTAGTGTGTGTGTGTGTATCTGCAGTGAATTAAAGGCTCTTCTTTGATTTCATATCTCTTCATCGTGGTTCTCCCCCTCATCCTTGTCCGCTAATGGTGTTTGCCTGGTGTTGTTTTGCAGAGTTTCCTTTGCAACATTACTACTCAGCTGGGAAACCTCTTCAGTTCACCGCCAAATGTGAGCAGCCAAATGGATTTGAAGAAGAATTTGCGGGTATGTTTTCAGTCTGGTTCTTGGCTTACAGGAAAAGGCAACTTGGGAACATATTTAAGAAGACAAGCTGACAGGAGATGCCTTGAAGGCAGCTCCCTGCCCTGCTTACCCTGTATCCATCATGTATTAAGACCTAAAGCAGTTCATATCTTTGGCATTTTTCACATTGCACATGATTGCACAACGTCCCAATCTGAAAGGGTAGCCAGTTATCACACACTAGTCAAATAACAATCGTTCTTTTATGCACATGTGTGCGTGTATTTCTTTCTACTCTCCAATAAATGAACTGTCAATCTAGATATGATGTAAAAGAAGCAGCAATTGGGTTCACCTCTTTTATGCACTCTGCAAGCCTTTAATTTCTCCCACAGCCGAAAGACTTCTGCTTCCCATTGGTCCATTGCTACAGAGCCTGCCTTTGCCTTCTTCATTTGCATCCCTGCCTCCCAACCTCTCTCCTCTCTGAAGGCTCCCTGAGCCATCCATCCCTTCCCCATCACTTAACACAAACAAGGATTGCTCAATGCTGGCAGGTCAGCTTAGTTTAGAGGCTGTTTAAGACTAATCCCAGCTGTGCACTTCGTATGGAAGATGGACAGGGAGAGGGAGCGAGAGAGAGAGAGAAAGAAAAGTGGTGGACGCATCAAATAGATGGGTGATAGACAAAACTTTTATTCTGGAACTACGAATGGCTCCGTGCAAATCTAGTGGTAAGTAAGAAGTTAGCAAATAAGTAACTTCTTACTTACCGTCACCAGCAATTAACTCTGAGGAAGATATTTCTGCCTCCCAAAATAATGTAGAATAATACTCTTACATGAATTTCTTTAAAAAGTAAACAGTAACTAAAATTATGGCTATTCTAGTCACATGTACTATTTTATATGACTTCTAAAAAGGAAGGGAAAAATATTTGAGTTGGAGTAAAAATAATAGGCAAAAAACCATTCAAGTGAGCATCCATAGTATTTAGAAACATGTACTCTATAACAGCATTGCCATCCTTTTTATTGACAAACTTCTGGCTGGGCTGTGTTTATAGATCCTTTACTTGTGAATTTCTAAATAGATTCCAGCCAGTTGTTAATGAGGAAGGAAACAGTTTTCATATCACCAAAATGCCCGTTTCATAAAGAATGCAGGGGGATGAAGCTCACTGTGCTGTTCTTATGGTGATTGTTTATGTAATGCAAGAGGATACAAATCAGTATCCTCAGTCACATGATCCAGTATCCACAGTCACATGATCAAAATTTGGGCACTTGCAAATTGCATGTACGGATGACAATTGCACTGTCCTGGGGTCGTGATCACCATTTTTAACCTTCCTAGGCCAGAGGTGGGTTCTGAATCTTCTTACTGCCGGTTCGCTCAGGATTGTACCTTGAGCGCGCACGCGCGTAGTCAAAAACTAGCTTCTGTGCATGCGCAGAAGCAAAAATTACTTTCTGCACATGCACAAAAGCAAAAGCAAAGATGGCAGCGCCCACGGAGCCACTAACAGAACCGGCTCCATGACATCATTGTGGAGTTACTACCAGTTCTATAGAACTGGTAGGAACCCACCTCTGTCCTAGCCACTTTCTGGCAAGTATAAACTGATATATTTAATTCGTCTCAAATAATAAAGGTGGATACAAAATCTATATATCAAAAATAAAATAAATCAATGGACTTCCTCTTGAGCAGTTGTGCTTTGAATAAGGAATTCATGTGCAGAATATCTCCCTTCACCAGAGGTGGGTTCCTACCGGTTCTAACCGGTTCTTTAGAACTGTTAGTAACTCGGCGATGACATCACTGAGCCGGTTCCTTTGGTGTCTCCATGGGCGCTGCCATCTTGGATTTTGCTTCTGTGCATGCGCGGAAGCTAATTTTTCATTGCTACGTGCATGCGTGACCCTGAGCGAACAGGCAGCAAAACACAACCCGCCCCTGCCCTTCACCCAATCACAATTAATCCAAAGTTGTTTTCTGAGAAATTTGGAAAAGCTGAATAATTTTACTGTAAAAAATGGGGAGATTATAGTTTGAAAGTCAATTTGGAGGACACATCAATCTTATTTTGTTTTTGTTTTTCCTTTGGCTTTGTCACTCAAATACTTTCTAGCTGTGTTGTGTCCACAACTGTCATCATCACATCCAGCATGATCATTAACTGTGCTTGCTGGAAACAGTGGGCATATTCTAATCCTAAGAGAACTGTAGGGTGAGGAATGTTGATGATGTAATACATTAGCTCATAATCTCATTATGGGGTCAAAATGTGGCATTCTGAACATGTACTGTAGGCTCACCCACCAAATGGCTCCAGTGGAGGTATTGCTCACTCAGTCCCTACAGACTAGGAAATACTCTTTTTCCATCTCAGCATTTATCCTTTGAAGGGCATCCCTCCAATAAAGCACTTTTCTACTTTTGTCCGAAAATTGTACATTCTCGGTAGTACCCAGAGGCATTCATGGGCAAACATACAATGCTCGATACCTGTGCTCTGCTTTATAGCATCCTAGATTTTAATTAAAATAATATTTTAATGTGATAACAATGGAGACATCAATAGGCATATTCGGTTGGCTGCCGGTAAAAAGGCAGATTATTTCTTAGATTTTACATGCTCAGAAATCCTACTGAAATTCTCCATTCCTTGTGCTTATCTATGCCCGGTGGATTTAACAGTGAGCCAGAGCGTGTCTCTTGAGTGCCAGTTTTTCCCATAAACACAAATGTCATCATGCTTTAGGAAACGCTGGACACCCTGGACAATCTGTTGAACTTGATGGAGGCTGAGAATAAGGAGCAGAGTCACCAGGTGGCCACTAAGATCATGCAAGTGATGGAGACCTGGCTGAGGGTGTTTGCGTTTGCCCTACCCATTGGAACCACCACCATCAAGTCCAAAGCAGGCACAGGTTAGTATACAGGCGTGGGGTGATTTGAGATTTCCCTCATGGCCGGCCTTGCCCAGGAATTCTCTCCTTCCTCCACTGCAAGGGCACCTCCTTTGTGTGTTAGCCACCCCTAATGTGATACCTCCCACATGAATTAGACTGTGGCTGATTGGGAATATTGAGAGTTATTCTGCAGTAGGGGTGGGGAACCATGGTCCCTTTACGACTTGTGGACCTCAACTCCCAGAATTCCTCAGGCAGCTGGCTCAGGAATTCTGGGAGTTGAAGTCCATAAGTCATAAAAGGACCATGGTTCCCCACCCCCTGTCCAACAGCATATTTAAGGAGGATAATTTTGAAATATGAAATCAGCTCTCCTTCCCGTTTCATTCTGCTTCATGGTAGAATGGTACTTGCTGGGTAAATCTGTTGCTTGAGTAGTTGAAATATTTGGAGAAAAGTGATGTTTACTTCAGAAACTCTGCCGCTTGCCCTTTTCTGTTCCCTGCTAACCTTGTCATCTTCCTTCCCTTTCGTAATAGAGCTGACGATGGAAATCAGAACAGCGGACAACACAAGCCAAGATCTGGCGCACTCGTGGCTGAACGAAACACAGATGGAAGTAAGCTGGGAAGCAGCAAGCAAGGAGGGAGAAGGTAAAAAGCTGCAGCATCATAACAAAGTGTGGGTGATGCTGTGAGAAGAACAGAATATGCCTGTAACGGCCTGGAAAAGCTGAAGGGAAGGCCGCAGAAGGGGAAAGCCTCTTCTTGGGGTCAAAGCTTCTGAGCCAAACTGTGGGCATGGGGAAGAGGTTCTCTTCTCTTTGGAGAGCCACATTGTCTTAGGCAGGGGTGAAATGTAAAAAATTTCCTACCGGTTCTGTGGGCGTGGCTTGTGGGCGTGGCTTAGTGTGGTCATGTG
>JANHFT010003745.1:17504-30194 GCA_032467955.1 Pseudoxenodon macrops
ACGGGGGAAGGGACCGGTTCAGGGGCGTGGCCAGCCAGCCAGCTTACCGGTACGGCGAACCAGGCCACATGTCCGGTCACGGTTCTACCGAACCGGACCGAACCGGGAGCATTTCACCCCTGGTCTTAGGAGTAATTAGCTGAGAAACATATGTCAGTGGAGGGTGGAACTTGCTCTCTTTCAGCAGGCGGTTGCAGAAGAGTTCTTGTCAGATATATAGGTCACTGAAGAGGGTTTCCTTGCTTACTGTCTCAAACTGTGGTGGGATTTATTATTATTTTACTCCCGGTTCTGTGGCCTTGGCTTGGCTTGGTGGGTGTGACATGGTGGGCATGGCAGGGGAAAGATACTGTAAAATCCCCATTCCCTCCTGATCAGCTGGGACTCGGGAGGCAGAGAATAGATAGGGGCGGGACCAGTCATTTACCGGTTCTCTGGAAAATTTCCGCTACTGGTTCTCCAGAACTGGTCAGAACCTGCTGAAACCCACCTCTGGTCTCAGGCCTTTCTTCTACTTGCCTTCTTTTTCTTTATAGACCTCTGAATCTGTCCCTGTTCTGTTCCAGCAAGCATCACTTAGGCAGACAAATAGGTTTCTTTGAGCCATAGGTTGCCTCACCAAGGGAATGGGCAGAGAAATAGGATTAAAGAATCAGGGTGGGCCAGGAGAGGGAAAATTGGGGAGCATTTCCTTCGCAGCCCTTCTGAAGAGAAGTGAAGTACTGGAAAACAACTGATTGTGAAGACGTTAATGTTTTATTTAAAAAATAATAATGGCAAGGAGAAAGGTTGTTAATTTTTTTTTCTTACTATATTAGATGAGAGGGTTGCTCAAAGGAGTTTAATTAGGAATATGTTCAGGACATAATGTTGAATTTAATGCATGAAATTCCTTACCACTATTAGTGAAGACCTTGTGTAGTTTTTAAAAATTATTTGACAGAATGAAGAATAGAGCATTCAATTTCTGAAGTATTTCTAAATAATGTTGTGGGTTAGAGCATTGAAAGGAAAGATTGTCTCTGCGTGTTTTTCCCAGAATCATCTGTGTATTCATTTTTATCAACAGAATACTAAATTGGATGGGCTTTCAGTCTGATGAAAGACAATTCTTATATTTTGAAGAAATGACAGGCAGTTTTTTGTGTTGATACGTTTCTTAAAACTAAATGATACATGACCACAATAAAATTTTAATATACATTTTTATTGAAACGGGGAAAATATATACACAGAAGGAAAAGGCACAAAACAGGCAAAGAAATAGAGTCAGGTGAATAAACAAGGGATATATTGTTGATTATTTATTTATATTATATACATTATAATTAGCCATTATTCCAATAAGCAATTGAATATACTATATTCTTTAAATTCCTAAAAGTGACAGTAAAACTCTATATAGAATATAAATATCTAGAGCACTAGAATAAATTATTAACACCACAAAAATTGTTAACTAGGAATTGTACAATGGGACTATGGAGAGAGAGGAGTATTAAAAAATTCCATAGGAGTCTCTTTCCAAGATTGGCCAAGAGAAAATTCCCTGCTGTGCTAGTTCTCTGCTTGCAAAGATTATTTTCCCACGTAGACCTGAATTTGCACATACTGTTTCTCTCCATTGCTAGTTTAAAGAGAGAGAGAATCCACTCACTGTATTCTCCTGCTTATGTAGGCCAGCATTGGATTGTCTCATCCCAATAACTTCTGCATCCTCATATTTGAATTACTCTTCCCTTTTCAGGCCTCAGTGTTGTTGGCCTCCTCTCTTACCAGAATCTAGGGTGCATCCTGATGAGTGCAGATGTTGAAGGAAGCGACTGGGAAGAAATAGGAAAATCCAATCAATTGATGCAAGGGCCCGGCAAGCCCAACTATAAAGTGTTGTCCAAGGTGGTCTCTGCTTTTGTAGGCCATAATGAGACCACTGGCCTGAGCAGTCCCATCACAGTCTCCTTTAACCATCCAAAACCAGTGAGTATCCATGTCTCTTTTGTCCTCTCTCGGTCTACAGAATGGCAATAATATATCCTTTCATTACTCTCATAATAGCCAATTACCCAAGGAAAATGACCTTTCCTGAAGAGAAGGTAATGTATAATGTACTTGTCTTCTACTTAGCCAGACTCAAACCTAGATCAGATTTTGACACTGATTCACATGAAAGATCAGGAAGCCCAACTTGTCTACTTTCCCTGCTTTCTGCTTGTGTAGTGGTATGTGGGAAAGACCTGGGTAGACACGTGACAGAGATGCTGACTTTGGTATGATCAGATAAGAGGGGAAATAAATCCTCGACTTACAAACTTACAGTCACTAAGCCAGACTTTCAGTCACTAAGAGATGTAGTCATTAAGTGAGTCATCTTGTGACACACCCAATTTTAAGGCCATTTTTACCATGGTCATTAAGCAAATCATGTGGTTGTTAAGTGAATCATGTAGTTATTAAGCAAATACAGCTTCCTCAATTGGCTTTGCTTGTCAGAAGCTGGTTGGGAAGGTTACCAATCGTAATCCCAGACACTGCAGCAATAGCACTTTGATTTATATGCCACTTCACAGTGCTTTACAGCTCTCTAGGCGGTTTACAGAGTCAGCATAAATGCAAGCCAAGCACCTGAACTGCAATTATGTGACCATTGGGGTTGGTGCAACAATCATAACTTTGAGCAGAGGGTGTACGTCACTTTTTCCAAGGCTGTTGTATCTTTGAATCGTTTTTTTTAAATGAGTTGTCATTAAGTCAAGCGAGTGTACTTGTAGAGCAGGAGGCTCAAAAAAGACCCTTCCTAATATCTCAGGCTGCAGGAGATTTTTACTTATAGATTTGCAAGATTCTGTTAAATACAGCCTTACAGTAAAGTAGGATTAGCTCATCTGATCATGTTTTCCACCTGGTCTCTCTGGGAAGTTCAAATATATATGTATTTGACAGTGTTGGCTCATTTCATCCTGTCTCTATATTCCTGTATTTTCCTTCTAGGAATCAAAGCCTGGTGTGACAGTGATTTGTGCTTTCTGGAAGCCCACCGACAGAGGCGGACATTGGTCTCAAGAAGGCTGTGTACGTCTGAACACCAGTACTGCCAACAGGACATATTGTCACTGCAACCACATGACCAGCTTTGCGGTCCTTATGGCCTACTATGATATAGAGGCAAGTCCCAACAAAAAAGTAGACCAGTCAGGAATGGGTTTAAGACAGGGAAGAGAAGTGAAAGAAATGGGTGTAGGATTGATTTGTTACTCATAATTGGAGGTCCCTGTATAAACAGTCAGAGAAGAAATATGCATTTCTGATACAAGTATTAGTACTCATACCTTTTATCTATGAAATTGCACCATCTCTTTTAAGATGCTGTGTTAGACATGGAAAAATTATATATTAGGTATCCAAGTTGTTTGAACTAATTATAAAATTGCTTATTAAAAACAAAGAAAGAGAGGAAGACAACTTAAGGCAATGGCAGAGGTGTTTGTTTGTTTTTTTAAACAGAAGAGAGCAAGCGTCTCAGGCTATTCAGTTTCTGTGGCACCCCCTTCACTTTGGCCTACTTACCACTCTGGTTTTTATATTGTGAACCCATTCAGAATCAACCTGGAGTTGGGTGGCATCAAAGTTAAAATAAATACATTTTTGCACTTCTCCATCATCTTGTCTCTCCTTGGCTGACCAGTTTGCCCATTCATTTGGAATGTAGCCCTCCACTAGAAGAACATCCAAGCGCCCGAGGCTCAGACAAAATATGTCATGAGATAAGGTGGAAGCAAGCCCAAGATGGCAAGAAAAAAGAGGAGACTATTCGTTCCAGATGGCCAACTCAGTTGGTTGGCTAGTAGAAAGACTGGCCTGTTCTCCCTTCAGCAGAATATTGGGAAAATGGTGCCTCCAGGTCCTTCACTGCCCAGGGAACTACAAAAATAGTAGAAAGACCATGGTAGTAGTGAAAATGATGGGCTTCTAAAGTAAAAGCATTGAGACAAAATTAGAACCAAGATCTTGATCAGATTATTGGAATTAACTGCTTTAAGGAGAATCAGGTTCCTGGTATATATGATGGCATGATCAAAGGAGACTGTCCAGAAAGCCAAAAAAAAAAACCCACTTCAGCCAGAGATCTGGGCTGGTCAACTACTTTCCAGTCTGATTTTTGAGCCCTTCTTCTTATTGTCTTCTCCTGAAGCATTAAAGAATTGTCACTAGATATTGGTAATTTAAGTTTTAAGTCATTAGCTTTTTATTACCTGAAGCTTCTGTGAGGTTCTTTCAAGTAGAGTTGACAAGACCCGACTTCTACTGCATTGCCTTAATTAATTAATTAATTGCCTATATTGTTTTTTACTCCAGGATCGGGCCCTGTCTGTCGTCACAAAGGTTGGGCTGGTTGTATCTCTGATCTGCCTATTCTTCTCCATCCTCACATTCCTGTTTTGCCGTGCCATCCAAGGTATCCGCACCACCATCCACCTCCACCTTTGCCTGTCCCTCTTTGCTGCTCATGTCATCTTCTTGAGCACTGGGATATCTAACAATACTGTAAGTAACTGGTAAGGATTTTGATTACACGCTTGGGGGAGACATTCTGAGCAAAACAGCTGAGAGAAATAAATGGAAAACCCTCCAATTAATGGAAAAGGCTGGGTGTGGCCAGTCCCTTATAATGTGCATTTAAAAAATGAGTCCATACCTCCCAGTTTTAAAATATCATTAAAAATGCATCTCCCCTTCCTTTAATAGAGAACTGTGGAGAGATTGGAATTCTAGCCCATGAGCTGACAGTAGGGTGCTAACTCTCTTCCTTCCCACTATCTAAGTTAAATGCCATTGACTTGCACAGGGGAAAGTTGCCTAAATATGGTTTGCCAGCTCCTTCTATGTTCAATAAGTCCAGTCCAGTTCTTAACATTATGAAGGTCTGTGCTTGTTCCTTCAAGATCGAAGTATCTGTTAAGCCAAACAGTGAGGATGCCAAGAGGGACAAGTATTAAGGGGTACTGTTGGACCTTAAAGGAGTAGGAACAAAGAGTGCATCACATTTCTGTTAGAAGAGAATTTCCCTTAATATGAATGAAGTCCTCCTCTGGGATATTTGAAGGCTGGACTGGATTTTGAAACTGCTACCAAAACAGCTTAGTCTAATTTTTGTTTCCCTTTTTAGACGGCATGTGTTGTAGTTGCTGGATTGCTCCATTACTCCTTCCTCTGCGTCTTCTGTTGGATGCTACTGGAAGGTGTGCAGCTCTACTTGATGGTAGTTAAGGTCTTCAACACGCATAGCCTTAAACACTGGCACATCTTTCTTGTGGGATATGGGTTCCCAGCTGTCTTGGTGGGCATCTCCGCTGCCATCAACAGCAAAGGATACAGCAGCAGAAAGTGAGTCCTGAATTTAGGTCCCTAAACACCCCCCACCCCCCACCCCAGGTCATGAGCTGAAGAGTACCTGTGCATTGTGCCCTGAAGGTCGGGTGACAGGATCTTGAATGTGAATGTGTCACTGGGTCTTCTGGTGCATGTCATGCTTGGAATTGCTTGTGAAGTAAAAGGACTGAGCAGGCAAGTAGATGAACCTACCCTGGCCAGCCTTAAGCCCCCGTGACACAGACCTCCCCCCCTCTATACATTCCTGCATGACTTGTAGTGAGCTTTCTTAGGAAAGTGAACTTCTAAAGGGGCAGAGGAACAGATCTAAGTGAACTGTCAAAAAAGAACTAAATGGATATAGGTCCATTTACCTACAAAACAAGTCACCCTCTGTCTTTCCACACAGCTGCTGGCTTTCCAGGGAACGTGGGTTCTTGTGGAGCTTCCTGGGACCTGTCTCCTTCATCATCATGGTAATGCTGAATGCATTCTCAGGTCTTCTTTCTTCCTTCTAATCTCTGCCTTGGGAATCACTTAAAATGTTAATCTCTGAAGAGTATCCCAGTTTCTGTCTATTATAACTTTTTTGAAGGCATCATTTGTAACTTTGGATGTAGTGGTCTAGTTCCTGCTATATGTCCCTTGATCCACCTCTGTTAGGGACAACTTTTGCCCCTCCTTTACAAAAGTATTCACCCAAGTTCTTACATACATTATCTGATGTCAAATTAAAATGCTTCCCCCCCTGCCTCCAAATCTGATATAAATAAACTGACTAAACTGAAAGGACTCCTGGTGACTATACAGCTTGGATTTAATTTGTCGAAGCAGAATTCTCTAATTCCAACACTGTCCAGCTTTCAAAAGCTTAATACTCTATCTTTAAGCTTCCATTAAGGAAGCTAGAAAAGCTGTGATATTTACGCTAGTGCTCATCTCAAAGCCTGATTATCCTTATCCAATCTTTTCTGCACAGGTCAATGCTGTTGTCTTTCTTATTACTGTCTGGAGGCTTTCCGAGAAGTTTGCCGACATTAACCCTGATTTGACTAAATTGAAAAAGCAGAGGTAAGTAGCCAAGAAAAAGTGATCATCTGTGTCTTAAAAGATCAGGAATTAATAACTGGTGAGATTATAATAATCCCCTTGGATAATAAATGATTTATTTAATAAAATGATTTTCAAAAGCTCCATCTAATATAATCCTAGTGGAGAATTAGGGCATAGGCTGTTACCTAGCCCTGTTTGATATAATAGATGCCCTCCACATTCTGTTCCAAGGCTAGTCCTCATTACATAAGGTCAAGGACCATAGCAACAGGTATTAAGTTGTGTCCTAAATCTCTTTTCCTACAGGGTGTTCACAATCACAGCCATTGCACAGCTCTGTATTCTAGGCATTACTTGGATCTTTGGCTTGTTTCAGTTCAGCAATCAAACCCTTGTCCTGTCTTATCTCTTCACCATCTTGAACAGCCTACAAGGTCTTTTCATCTTCCTCCTGCACTGCGTACTCAAAAAACAGGTACCTGCATTTGTAGAAAGGCAAATACGTTGGGAACCAACTCAGAGGCTGAAATCTTCTGGTCATTTTGGACCAGAAGATTTTTGGAGTAAAACACAATGAATATGATACGATAGACTTCTCAGCAGACAAGTATAGCATTGCACTGTAAGTTGGGTATATAATGTTGGGTGTTGGCAAAAAGAAAAAGACTCAGACTGACAAGTATCAAGGTGTGCATGTGTGCAAAGCAGGGGAAAGACACAGATACAAAGACCAGAATTTCCTAAAGTTGTTTTTTGTGTGTCTAGGTGCGTGATGACTATTACCGCTGGTTGTGCCAGGGCAGACGTGGCAAGACCCAGAGTTCTGACAAATACTCAGAGTTCAGTTCCACATCCGGTTCCAACACATTAAGGGTAAGAGCTGATGAAAGTTTCATCCTCCAGATTCCCCCTTTCAGTGTGGAGCTGCCCTGCAATAGTGTTTTGACTTTGAGCCTGGCCTTAATGTTCTTCCACTTGGCCCTTTTAAAAACAGTCAGGAATCAGACTAAACCTGAATCAAAACCTGGAACCGGTCATCCTGTTTTTAGAAGTCATGCAAATCAATCACCAATAATGACTGTGCAAGTGGGTGTATTTGATATCTCTTGGGTCGTTTTTATCAATAAATAAAATAAATATGTCAATGTGAAATGAAGGAAAAACATTTGACATAAAGATTAATCTGACAAGAAACCTAGGCCAAGAAAATAGGAAACAACACATTAAGATGCAGGAAAAAGGGATATTCAGATGACCTAGTGTGAACACAGAGTAAAACTGACCAATCGCACAATGTAAGTAAGACTGTAGAGAGAGCATGATCCCCCAGCATTACTGTATCTCAGTAGTTTCTGCAGATTACCAACAGGTTAGTTATTCAGGGCTTCTAAATCAAGCAGAATCAGACCACTTAACCAAGGATGATTAAAAGTCCTATGCCTCCCATTTAAATTGAAGTGATTGGCTGTGTAGTTTGAACTTAAAATTGATTCTCTGACTAGTGCTACAGACTTCGTATTATTTGCTTTAAAGTTATAGATAAAGGTTGCATTGTCCTATAAATAACTACGTTAATTGACAGGAAAATGTCCTTCCTTAAAACAGAAGGACTTACAAATCTATTGAAATTCTTGTCTGTTATCAAGAGCTAATGAAATATTTACTCCAGTGGAGGCAAACAATTACTAGATAATTCTAAAGGCTGTCTTTCTTTTCTTCCACAGCCTCCTAAAACTTTGAAAGAATCTGGAATGTAACAACAGTTTTCAGAAATAATGAATTCCAAGAGTGCTGCTTTGCATATAAACGTTTCCAGGGAAAAGATGGGCTGGAAAACAGAACTATTGCCTGCTGATTCAGACCTACTGCAGTAAGGACAGTCAAATTGCCAGAAACCTACGCAGGGATCCATTTAGCAAGCTCCGGAACTGGGCCCACCTTAATCTTATATTGGTACAGGACTTTATCAAATGTTCCCTTTTCTTTCAAGCTAAGACTCTTTTCTCTCAAAGAGAGGATCGTTTTTTTAAAGGTACTCCTACATATGACACTTTCATAAAAGGTCCTTTCCTTGGACATCGGTTAGCCTTCTGCCTGGCTATTTATGCATCAAAAATTTGAAGCGAATTTTGCATAACACGCATGATCTTTTTCATCCAGTCTATGGACAGTCTATGGATAGTAAATATGCTATGTCAAGAGTGTTTAAGGAGTTAGGCAAGCCAAAGAGCTGGCAAGGATGATGTAATTTAGGATTGGACAAAGAACTTCACATTATCTTGCTTTGTGGTTATAGATGGCCAAAAGATTATATAAATTTTGAATTCTGCCCATTAGTGAGATTATAAAGCCAGGTCTAGCGGCCATCCCTTTTTAGGTAGCTAAAAGGTTGCCTTGGTTTGAATAGTCCTGCACGTAAAAATGTTTCTAAATGTAGAAACACAGCATGGTGTAGTGGGCAAAATATAGACCTTTTAGAGAGTGATCTAATTTTTGATGTACAAGGTCTTTTATTTATTTTTAATAGAAAACTAAGCCTTCATTTGCAACCTTGCACACTGAGCCAGGCTTAATTAGGTATAAGTAACCCTGTGCTATAAATCTGTTTAAATTATAGTTTGTTTCCATTGCCCAAAGATCTGCTTCTTGGTGCATTAAATGTCTGCCACGCTCAAAATTCAGATTCAGCTCAAAAGGCAGATCTAAATAATCTAGCATCTCATGGGCTGCTTCATATCTGACACGTTTGAGTAGAAGCACAGAAATAGAGAAAGAGTTTTCATTTGATGTTGTTTTACTGCTGTTCCCTGGAGTTCTGAATGCGGTAACAAGATGCAATGACAAAAAGGGACATAGGGTATAGAGCAATCTCAGTTACAAGAATGCAGGTAATGCTGTTTATTCAGACAAGTAGCAACAATTATAAACTTGAGCCAGTGAAAAGGAAAAAGTTTTGGTGGTGTGTTTTTTTTATTACCTCGATGAAACACCTCCAGGGAACAGCAGAGCTTTGGTTAGATTAGAAAGTTAAAAGCAATATCTCAAAAGGCAGTGATGGAAAAAAACTCTTCCATATTCCTATAAGAGAACAGTACAAACACAAAATTTTCAGGAGTCAACGATGACTTCAGTTTTCCTTTTTTTAATGAAGTTCATGATTTTTTTCTACAGTGGCCATTCCCAGAAAATATTGAAAAACTTCTTGTTTAGACCAATTAGGTTTGAACGGTTTTCAGTATTCCTAACATTTTTTGTAAAGTGCTTGGTATTTTTATTTTATGTGTATCTCAAGTTCCAGGTGTGCCTTATTTGCATGTAAATAGCAAAACACCAGAGTTCACAGCTGATATTTTTCTACTGAATTTTGCGGTCAACATTATTCACAAGTTAGACCTAGTCTTTGCATGCACCTTTTATAGTATTGGAATATGTAAATTTGTACTCGAGGGAAAAATTGGATGGATTCATTTTACTGATGCTTCTACTATTGTCTCTCGGTTTCAATAACTGCCCTGTCTTGAAATATATTCACTCTAAGAGTGCCTTTAAAGATGTACAATTTTTTTTAAAAAAAAAATCTGTCCAATTACCTACCTACTTTCTTAAAGCATTTTCCTTCAATCTACGCCTATGTCATCTATGTCAAAATTGAACAGCCTTCTCCCAACAGAGGGGGAGGGGTATGACATCATCTATCCTCAGCATACAATGCAATCCTTTCAACAATTCCAAGAAAGCTCCACACCCATTTGCACTACTCAGGTAACCCTGACAACACAGATAAACCTTGGAAGTGGCCTATATGACTCTCTAAAAAAAAATGCAAATGACCAGCTGTTTGAAAGGAACATAAATCCTTCCATTCCCTATCATCCAGTCAGAGCTGGAGAAGCTTCTTGGATGAGAAACGAAATGTCTTCAAAGAAAAACCAGAAAGTCCAGTTGCCTCTTGAAAAAGCACCTTTGGGACAACCATGACCTGGGTGACTGAGAATCTTCATAGACATTTACACACATATAAAACCATAGCAGGTGGAAATTTGGGTTTGTCCCCTCATGGAAAAGCCTTTACCAAAGTTATTGAATCTGATTTATGTTATGCCACTTAGTTACTCAAATATTCAATGTGGTGGACAAATGTATATTGTAAAATGATACCTGAATTTACTTTGGAAAGATGGACATCATTGACTCAATTGTGTCTTCTGGTGACTACTTTTACACATCCATCATTTTCTTGGCAACATACATGAATTGTTCACCATTGCAGCTTGTGTGTGTATGTGAGTGTGTGGGTGTGAGTGTGTATTACCGACTTCTAGTTTAGCCTAGACCCTGAAATTCTCTGAGGATCTCTGAGCTAAGTACTAATTAAGCCTGACTTTACTTAGCTTTTATGCCCAGACAACTTCAGCCAGGCACTGCCATCTGCTGCAATTAAATATGTCTACAAAATAGCAATTCAATCATTTTAAATGGTAGATCATCTTGCACGGATTGATAGAAGGACATTTGTGTAAATTATGGGAAGTAAATACATGAATAAAACATTTGGAGATGTGAGCATATCTGAGTCAGCTTTCAGAGGTACTTGACTGAACAAAATGTACTTTGGTACAAACTGAAATATTTGTACTTACTAGGCTAGCGTCAGAAGACAAGCAGTGATTAGGCACGATGGTGATTTACGGTATTTATCAAGCACTAGTAAAATCACTTGCAACAACTTTTTTAATTGTTGTATTAATTGCAAAGTTCAGAATGTCTTGTTTTTCACGACAGCCACGTAGTCAATCCATTTTGTGACATAATGTTATCATTTTCTCACATTATAGTTCTATTTCTTTAATTAGAAGCTGAAAACAGTAGCTAAAGAAATGTAATCTTTCGCTTTAAAAACATCTTTAGAAGATTCAGATGTGGTACTAAAGAAATCACAAAATGAAGAAATTTTACAGATGCAATATGTCTTAAGCCAAAAGAAAATAAATAGACTTATTTCTATCAACAGAGAGAAAAGTGTGAAGAAATCAGGATGAAGTACAGGTGTACCAACCCGACTATCAACAATTCCAGTGAACATGGTTAAAAACAATGCTCCAAAATAAATATCCGATGGAAACAATGATAAATGAGTGAAGAGCTTTAAAAAATAAATAATAAAAAGCTTAGCTTGATCCCATGAACATGGTTGCTATAATTACATATTATAATGTTCCTTGCGAGCACTTGAGGTTTATGTGAGTTCCTCAGCATGAATTTAAATAGTTGGGGGGGGAAAAGTGATGTGACATCTTTATATCACTACAGGCAAATGAGAGCTGAAATTTGTATCCACTTTCCACTCAAGCTCTTTGAAATCATGTGCATTTCTCCCATCTAGCACCAATTCCAGAAAGACTGAGGAGAAAATTGCCTGGCTTTTCACAGGAGGTGGTAAGGCCAGGAGGTGAATAGGTCTTCACACCTCCGTCTTCTATCACTACAAATCTCAAACGCTCATTGTCTGGTTTATGGGATAATAGGACAGACATGAAAAAACATGTGTGGCTGTCCCTCTTGAAAGTTCTGTTTCTGTTGAAATCCGTCTTCCCCAGTTTTTCTTCTCCTGCAAAAGACACTTCAAGTTGTTCTCTTTTTGAAGAAATGTTGAGATTTAGTTTGAAGGAAATGGCTTTCGAGCTGACCCTATAAAGAGGGGAAAGAACTGAGTTACTGTTGCTGGCAAATTAAGCATGTGACAACCATGATCGATTAATTGATGGGCTTGGTCTGTCTTGGTATATTGCAAGACATGTAGGCTGAGCCATATTTCATATTGCGTCTTTTGTTTGATCAGCCACAAAGAATCCTGCTTTTTTCCCTTCCTATTTCACAGTTTCCTACTATTTTATTTTCTATTGCCACCATTTTATTTTCTGTCGTTTCTGATTTTATATATTTATGTAAAACACATACCGGTACACACATGTATAAACAGATGACTTATCTTGGAATTGAATTGAAGGTATGGTAATTTTTTTAAAAAACAGCAAACTTCAGAAAACACAGTTGTACCCAGGCAAGTGATGAACCATGATGCAAACTCTTTTTTTAATATATTTTATTTATTTTATTTATACAATACACACATACACCTTACAGATCTGTTGTCAGAGTACATATTTGTATCTTAGCATCTATATAAAAATATATCATCATATTTATTTAATTATTAGTTTCGTTTCACCATCAAATTTAATACCTAATTTTCTCCTGTTCCCATTCTCT